>QVOB01008245.1:0-20702 GCA_014839585.1 Pseudomyrmex concolor | reverse complement strand
TTCCAGCGGATTTATAAGAAGAGACCAATCACAGACAATAAGCGTAAAGCGCTTACTAAGCGCTGAGTTCTGCTGAACGCGGCCAATGTCTCGTCGCCAGTTGCGAAAGAGAGCATTTACGAAAAGAAAAGTATAAGCCTGGATCCTCATGCAGACACCGGCGCTTTGACACCGAGCGTTGATTGGTGAATAGCGGGTAGTGAGGGTAAATGTGAAGATAAATTTACCCTCACTACCTCTTTTTCACCAATCACGCTCGGTGTCAAAGCGCCGGTGTCTGCATGAGGATCCAGCCTTATTTCTGATTGCGGTTGCTAATTTGTCAACAGCAGCACGTAAAATAATATTTTTCCCCTAGTAATCGCAACTAGCGACGGGACATTTTCAACTCATTGTAGAATGGCCCTAAGACAACCTTAAATATAAAATAAGTTCGGAGCTTTGAGATTCGAGTATGAAACTATTTTTCTTACACAATTAATAAATTGTAACCTACAAAAATGACTGATGAAAAATCCGCTGTGCAAGAATTTAAATTGGATCCAGATTGCGAATTGAGATTCGAAGTGGAGAGCAAAAATGAGAAAGTTACATTGGAGGTAAACATAAAGCGTATTTTTCTTTCTGGTCACTTAATCTGTTTCCTTGTTACATTAAAAATTAAGATTAACAGAACAGTATTTTTAATTGTAGTTAAAGAGTGGTCTCGCAGAAGTTTTTGGGACGGAATTGGTAAAAGGAAAAAAATATGAGTTTACCGCTGGTGCGAAAGTCGCGGTTTACACCTGGCAAGGTTGTACTGTTGAGCTTATCGGTAAGACTGATGTCAGTTATGTGGCCAAAGAAACACCTATGGGCTTGTATTTGAATTGTCATGCAGCAATGGAACGAATACGAGAGAGTGCGGAAAAAGACGACACCAGAGGTCCAATAACAATGGTTGTGGGTCCTTGCGATGTTGGAAAATCCACACTGTGTAGAATACTGCTAAATTACGCTGTTAGAATGGGTAGAAGACCAATTTTTGTCGATCTTGACGTTGGCCAAGGACACATAGCTATCCCCGGCACAGTTGGGGCTTTACTGGTTGAACGACCGTCCAATGTAGTAGAAGGTTTTAGTCAGCAAGCTCCGTTAGTTTTTCACTTTGGACACAAAACGCCATCGTCCAATTTGGCATTGTATAATTTACTCGTAACACGGTTGGCAGAGGTCTGCTCTGACAGATTGCAAGCCAACAAGAAAGCCAAAGCGTCTGGGATTATTATAAACACATGCGGTTGGATCAAAGGTCAAGGCTACAAGATACTTACGCATGCTGCACAGGCTTTTGAAATCGACGCGATTTTAGTACTGGATCAAGAGAGGCTGTACAACGAGCTGGTGAGAGACATGCCGGATTTCGTGAAGGTGGTCTTCTTGCCGAAGAGCGGAGGAGTTGTCGAGAGAAGTCAGACACAAAGGACGGAAGCGAGAGATCAAAGCGTGAGGGAGTATTTTTACGGTTCGCGGACGCCGTTGTATCCTCACAGCTTCGAGGTCAAGTGGAGCGAAGCCAGACTGTACAAGATCGGAGCGCCTGTTTTACCGGCGTCCTGTATGCCGTTAGGCATGAAGGCGGAGGACAATTTAACAAAACTGGTGGCTGTCACGCCGGGGCCTAGTTTGTTACATCATCTGTTATCCGTTTCGTTTGCTGATTCTCCTGAGGATGATGTTGTACAAACTAACGTAGCTGGATTTGTTTGTGTGTTAGTATGCTATTTGACAATATACTTTCTCTTTTATATATTTGTTGTTAACAATATATACGTACTTTTACATTTGCAGAACGAATGTGGACGTTGAGAGACAGACATTTACAGTGCTTAGTCCGCAACCTAGACCGCTACCGAACACAGTTCTATTGTTGTCGGATATACAATTTATGGATAGTCATTAGGACGCGTTTATGACGAGAGATATCATGATAAATATATTTGTAAAATAAACTTTTTTTATATGTGATTTATACTTAAATGTGTGTTATTTTATTCGCAATGTATATGTTGTTTATGTCATATATATTCAATACATATAATATATATTTTCGCTACATATATTTAAATATACAGCATCGAATTTGGAGCAAACTCTCGAAGTTTATATTTCTTGATACTTTCTTAAAGCGCATGTCCGTCCATTTACTTACTGTTATGTATGTGTCATGTGATACCTATATATGGCAATGTATAATCATATGTAATGTAATGTGTATACCGTGTATACATACAACTCAATGTGTCTTAACCTCAAGAGTGAGCGCAGTTCGTCAAGTTGTACGGACAAATACCTGTGTATATAAAACACATGTAATATTTTTTTTCTATTAAACACATGTGACAAGCGTTTCTTTCTAAGAAATGTATATACAACAATTCACTTGCGGGTGCGTAATGAAAAATTCTATCATCAGTTTGATTAACCTCTGTCTACTTAGAATTTAAAATGAAATATTTATTAAATTTATCAATATTATGAAATTTGTTAATTTTTATTCGCACTTTAAAAATAATCGTCGTGAGAATTTAGATTTCACAAGTTAAATAATTATGAATCGCCTCTGTGTATAATTAATTTGTTTTTTTTTTTTTTTCAGGTGATGAGATTTATAGATTCTGCTGTAAAACGGTTTTTACTCGAAGTAAACTATGCGCCGAGCACGTATCAAAGCTTTGGCCGCTGTGCCGGTTCGAAAGAAACCAGGACCAGTTACACAGGATGTAGTTTCTGACGATGCGGCCAACGTGTCCGATAAGGAGCAGAAAAAAGAAGACGCATCCAGCGCTGACAAAACAGACCATGAAAAACTCAAAGATGTTGCAAATACACGCGAACAAAAGGAAGACACGTCTGTTACTGATCTGCCAGCACAAGAATCGTCCAAGGATATGACAAAGACGACAGAGGAGACTGTTGAGAAGAACCAAGATGAAATCAATGTAGTGGAAAGAGAATCAGAAGCAACATTAGGTGAAAAACAAAATGTAGCATCACCTGCGAAGACATCAGCATCTCCGTCAAAACCAACATCTCCTTCAAAAACATCACTATCCCCAAAGGTCAAACTAGCTTCAAAGAGACGCATAGTTATTTCAGAATCAGCAAGGAAGCTGGCCGAAGCGAAGAGAGAATTTTTATTGAAGCACGAAAATAAAACACCTGACAGAAGCCAGTTGAGAATGTACGATTTGATATATTACAATCCTGTTACAAACCCCATGAAATCGACAACAGTGCAGAGACAAGAAACTGTGTCTCAGTAAGTTTTTGGACACTTTATCGTTAAAAAAAAAAAATTAAACATTAACAAGATCTTTATTGTATTTTGTAATTTCTTTTCTTTTCCAGACCGATAGACGCGGTCGAAGAAGAGGAAGAGGACGACCCGGCGTCAATACCGGCACCGCAAGTGAAAGTAGGCCCTGACGGTCAGTTGATAATAGACGAACAAAGTCTCGTGATCGAACAGACGCACGAGAAGAAACGCAGAGAAATAATGGAGAGCGAAGCCATCATCGAGGACGAGAACAATCACATGGGCGGTTTTTACAAGAAGCACAAAAGGAGCAAAGACTGGCCGAATTGGGAAACATTTAAGTTCTATCAAGTCTTAAATGTAGTGGGCACCGATTTCCTATTGATGCAGACTCTTTTTCCGAACAGAACCAGACAAGAGATCAAGCAAAAATATAAAAAGGAAGAGCGAATTAATCGTCACTTGGTCGAGAAAGCTCTGAAGTATCATCAGGAATTCGACACTGAAATGCTGGAGGAGCAGCTGGCGATGTTGAAGAATTTAGAAAATATTCAGGACACAAGTAAAACCGCACCGGACAAGCCCGTACAACAATCACGAATGGTGAGAAAACTTAAAAATCGATTGGTAGCGGAAAGTATCGGAGAGTGCGAAGTATCGTCCGCCAATGACGAAGAATCTGGAGAAGCGACAGCATTGGCAACAAACAACGACGGTGTGCCATTGATAGAGAAAAAAAAAAGCAGAACTCGAAAGGTAAAAGAAAAAGTGAAAAAGCGAGCGAAGAAAAAAATATCTACATCAACGAACAACAGCTCTGAAAGCTCTGCAAGCTCTAATGCTGATTCCGACAACTATACGGAAATTTACGAAGTGAGGCCGACCAGATCGGGTAGATTGACCAAGAGAAAAGTGAAACAATTAGACTCCTGACGTTGAAGATCTGTAGAGTCCGCCAGCGACATAGGTTACATATTATTGGTGATATGATTTTTTTTTATAGTTTCTGTGAAATATATTTCTGTGAGTATATTTGATTTTATTAATTAATAACACAGTTCTATGGTATCACACGGAATCCATTTCGAGCTTTCCAGAGCGTCCCACAAGTTGTAATCCTGTTCTATGATTTCTCTGTTTACCTTGTCAATGTCAAGAGGAACTGAGTGCTCTGCAAACAAAATACAAACATATGTGAAAAGAGTTTGTTAAAAAGAACATAATTATCAAAGAAATTTAAGTAATCTACCAATTAACTCCAATTCATCTTCCTCAGGTTTCTGATCTGACACATAGGTATTGTACGCTTCTGACGTAGGTTCACTTTCGTAATAGCCTTGCTGCCAAGCGCTGTAGCTGTTCCAATAGGACGACGTGTCGTAATAGTTGTAAGCTTCCGAATTCATGTTTGATGTCGGATATTCGGAAGCTGATTGTGGTGGAGTTGAACTGCAAGTAAATAAGTATTATATAAATAAAGGACATCTTCTACTTAAAATATCTCTATCAGAAATTGTACGGTTTTCTCTTATAACAGACGGTCTAGTTAGTTATACAATGTACGTACACGTACCCGGACATCTTGTTCCAAGGTCTAGGCACTGCATTGCAGATCTTCAGAGATTTTGTTCCAAGTCCTCTATACCCGTTCATTGTGATCAGGCTATTTTTCTGTTCTTCTTCGTTTGCGAATCTGACAAAGCCGTAACCTTTGCTAAATCCGGAACTGTCCAGTATAACTTTGGCTGTTCTGATCGAATTGTATTTTGCGGCAAATGCTCTGTACAGAGAATAATCATCCACATCCGTGGACAAATCGCCTACCCAAATGCTGAATTCTCTTTCGGCAGCGGGTTTTCCTGTGGTGCTGGCGTGATTCAATCTGAACCTCACAGGCTGCAAGATATTAAATCGCATTAAGACAACAAAACACTTTGCGTGTATACAAGAAATAAGTTTAAATGTTCAGAAAATGTAGTTTAACATACGGGATTTGAACCAGGTATCATTTTGCCATTTAACTTGTGCATAGCATCAAGGGCCATCTCGTCAGTAGGGAAATGCACGAAGCAGTATCCGGCAGGTTCGCCGGTGTACCGATTCCGCATTACTTTAACTGTTTGCGGCTGCTCTCCCATCTTGTGAAACGCGTTCATGATAAAACTCTCGGTCATATACGGCTCCAACTAAAATCAAATTATTGAATTGTGTTTAATATTCAGGAGTTGTCGATCGGAAGATTATTATATCTAAATCAAATATACTTACGCCACCCATCCATAGTTGACACAAAACCATCGGGCCTGACATTCTATTTTATTTATTGTCAAAGTTGTTACACTTTGCGCCTGAAGTTGTTGACAGCTTCACACTTCCGCAAGAATTGCAGAATTTGAAAACTGCTGTTGATGGAAACGTATACACAACAACGTTACATACACATCAGATCTCGAAGTTCTCTGTGCGACAATTGTACATTCACTTAAGCAACGACATTCAGTTACATCTTATTGAGAAAACGAACGTGATGGATCAGCGAAAAATCAATTATAAATAAAATTGTGTCAAAATTGAACCAATTTGGTTGGTTTTTTAAATTTTAATCGGCCGGGTTAAATTGCGAATGTTGTTATCTCGTGTGAAATAACCTAACCCTAATCCTAACCTAACCCACCGAAATCGCTCGCTGCGCCAACGTCATCTGGCAGCGCAACGGATGAAGCTCGTTCCGATGCGCCATCACCTTCGGTATCTGTTCCTGGCGCTCCTGATACGTGTCCGTCTATCCTGCGTGCGTGTCCGGTGTTTCTGCTAGCCGTGCACTGCGAACCTTGTGCTCGACGTGCACGTATTACGAAATCTATGGGGATTGCCCGCCGTCGTCGTGCCGCGCTGGTGGGATCTCAGGCTCGTGCGTATGTGTAAAGGACGCGACTGCTCGCGGTCACGGCGTTCCTTCCCCGTTCACGGAACAAGTAAACATGCATCGGACACGATTGTCATTGTACTTTCTGGCGTTTAGCCTCCTTCCCTTGCTGGTTCATGCCGACGAGCACAATCATGTTGTGAGTATAATTCACTGTCGTGCATATTTTATATTGTTTTCTTTTTCAAATAAGTATTGTAGTACGCGCAGAAATTTTATTAACGCGATCTCGCGAGGTTGTGACATTTAAAGGCCAAACGTCGCTCGTGGATTTCTCTCTCTCTCTCTGCGTTATTTTTCTTTTTTCCTCCCTGCTCGGTACTATCGCGGAATGATGATACGCCGGCTCTCTATCTGATTTACGTGTCAGCAGTTATCGTACCTCACCGCTGTTGAATTCCATCGTGACGTACTTTCGTTTCGATCACATTGCAATTTGCATTTTTCTTTCATATGTTTCATAAAATTTGACAATAATAAACGTTGACCAAGAGTATAATTACATCATGAAAACCTGTTTGTTTCTTAGTACGAGGATGGCGATGAAGTTGTATTATGGATGAGCACTGTAGGACCATATCACAATCGTCAGGAGACGTATTCTTATTACTCCTTACCTTTCTGCACTGGTGCTAAAAACGTTATCAGTCACTACCACGAGACTCTCTCGGAAGCTCTGCAAGGCATTGAATTGAAATTCAGTGGATTGGATATTCAGTTCAAAGGTGGATATGTTTAAAATTAACATACACAATTGTTCAGACATTGTTTTGATAATTTAAATAGACAGTATAAGAAATGACAAAACTTGCAATGATATTGAATGTGTGTTTCAGAGGATATTTCAAAAACAGAATACTGCCAGATAAGCTTAAATGAAGAAAGTCAAAAGGCATTTGTATATGCAATAAAGAACCAGTACTGGTATCAAATGTACATTGATGATTTACCAATATGGGGTAATTAATTATCAGTAGTTCTTTGTTGTACGTGTGTAAAAATTTTATCTCACGCAAATATCTTTCGTTATAGGTGTTGTTGGAGAAGTAGAAAATAACGACGGGATTTCGGTGTCAGATCCCTATTATATTTGGACACACAAAAAGTTTGATATCGGATACAACGGTAATCAAATAGTAGATGTTAACTTGACAAGTGAGAATAAAGTGAAGTTGGTGCAAGGTGCACGTATCCCGTTCAGTTATGAGGTTAACTGGAAAGAGAGTAATATCAAATTCGAAGACAGATTTGATAAATATCTGGATCCCAATTTCTTCCAGCACAGAGTGAGTTTGCACAGAATAAGACTGTTTGAGAGTTTTTAAACTTGTAAATTGCAATAACGTATAATCAATTATTTTTAGATACATTGGTTCAGTATCTTCAATAGTTTTATGATGGTGATCTTCCTCGTTGGACTCGTGTCCATGATATTAATGCGCACTTTGAGAAAGGATTATGCTCGATATAGCAGAGACGAAGATATGGACGACATGGAGAGAGACTTGGGTGACGAATATGGCTGGAAACAAGTCCATGGAGATGTGTTTAGGCCTGCGAGCCATGCTATGCTTTTCTCAGCTCTCATAGGTGCGGGTTACCAGGTGTGTATGTGACGTCCTTGTATTTTAACCAAGAAGCGCAAAGTAAACATATTTTAGTAATGAACCGACACGGTATGTTTTCTTTATACAGGTCACAGTGGTGGTGCTAAGTGTAATTATCTTCGCCATCCTGGGTGAGCTGTACACAGAACGCGGATCGATGCTGTCAACTGCGATATTTATGTATTCCGCCACGTCGCCCATAAATGGTTACGCAGGCGGCGGACTTTACGCGCGAATGGGCGGGCGCGTGTGGATCAAACAGATGGTTCTCAGCGCTTTTATGCTGCCGCTCATGGTATGCGGAACCGCCTTCTTCATCAACTTCATCGCCATGTATTACCACGCTAGCAGAGCGATACCTTTCGCGTCTATGGTACGTGATTGCTCTTGATTCGAATCGTTCTATCTTCCGAGTTATATAATATAATCGCATCAATTGTGTGCGTTACAGGTTGCAGTGACATGCATCTGCATATTTGTGATATTACCGCTGACGCTAGTAGGTACGATTCTAGGTCGTAATCTCGCGGGAACACCGGACGCGCCGTGTCGCGTGAACGCGGTGCCACGACCGATACCGGAGAAGAAGTGGTTTATGGAACCGCTCGTGATTATAATGCTCGGTGGAATCTTACCCTTCGGCTCAATCTTCATTGAAATGTACGGATCGTATATATCTTTTGTCAGTTACATGCTCTTGAACGATCTCACGTTGAACGATTCGATTTCAGGTATTTCATTTTTACTTCATTCTGGGCGTACAAGATTTACTATGTTTACGGCTTTATGTTGCTAGTATTTGTTATTCTCATGATAGTGACGGTGTGCGTCACTATTGTATGTACATACTTCTTGCTGAACGCTGAAGACTATCGATGGTAAGCCTATAATATTTATACTGTTCGTAAAAACAAAAACGTGTGTATAAATAATATTGTTTCTTTATCCCGCAGGCAGTGGACAAGCTTTCTCGCGGCAGCTTCAACGGCCGGTTACGTTTATATTTATTCCTTTTATTATTTCTTCTTCAAAACCAAGTAAATGAATGCACATTCTAATTCAAAATTCTGTGATTTTGTCTCTGAACATTTGTTTTTAATGTTTTTTCTGTTGCAGAATGTACGGTCTCTTCCAAACGGCATTTTACTTCGGTTACATGGCGTTGTTCAGCTTGGCTCTGGGTATCATGTGCGGCACCGTCGGATACATTGGCACCAACGCATTTGTGCGAAAGATATATTCCACGGTCAAAATAGACTAAAACAAACATCATTGTGCTATACAACTAAAAAAAAAAAAAAAATATCGTTCGCACATCACGACGATGCGATCTATTGTATCAACGTTCATTGCTCTCGACAAAATGGAGAGAACACTGGCTCTTCATTTCTTCGTCTCCATCCTAATACACATCATGTTGCATTGGGAGTCGTGAGATTCTTCTGTTTCTTCGTGATCGTCAACTTTGATTTGCGTTGTAGAAGAAGCGGCTCCCCGCGTCATGTGTGTGAGTGTCATTCAACGCGTTACTCTTCCAACGGTCTCCTCAACGTCGTACCAGATATATCTTCCGTTGGATACTTGAAGATTCTTGTCCATTCACGTCTCATACATTCGTTGATCCTTTTTTTTTCCGCAAGTAAATAAAAGAGAGATGTGCTGTAAGTGAATCCTACTGAATACTAGTTAAGTGCGCGTATTACGACAGTTATTTTTGTCAATAATAAAAAATGTATAATTGTAAGTGTATTGCGAATTCCAAGATCGCGATCATAATTTTACATGTGTAAACAAACTTCGTTCTGTTTGACGTAGAATAATTGTGCGATCGAAACCATCACCCACGTGTGCAAGAACTTCGAGAACTTCGATCCGACTTCGACTCGTAAGAACTCGCTCTCCTCCACATAGCCAGCTTAATCAACAAACCAACTAACGAAATTACTGTTTTCCTCGATCGATCTAGCGGATAGAGAATTTGAGAGATAAGTTTAGACGTAGAAGAAGACGTCGATGGTATTATTAATTTATTAATTTTGTAGTTTTGTAAGACTCCTTCACCGATGTGCAAGCTACGTGAGAAATAATAGTGATTTCACCTTTGTGATCTTTTATTGTGTCTCAGAGATGTTTTTTTACTCGGCAGGAGTTTTCAACTTATCTTTAGACTAGAAACGTAGTTCAAAGATAAGAAACGGAAGTCGTGATGCATGTGTATCGACAAAAATCTCTTCAGTTTTATGTGTTACAATTCTTTGTACTGTGATTATCTTATTCTTCCTCTTTCTCTCTCTCTCTCTCTCTCTTTCTCCCTCTATATTTTTATACTTCTTTTGTTTCTGACAAAATTCTCACTCGCGATTTTTGTGATACACATACACGAAATGATCCCGCACACTATTGCGTATTATTATTACGGTTGCTGTGTCTCTCAAAAAACGAATAAGTTATTACTCTACAAACCAAAACAAATGAATAATATATTCGGGAATTGTAATTAACACGATAAGAGCATTAATTTTCAGCGATTTCATCAAATAATGTTGGTGGAAATTTTTCGAGAATAAAAAGGATTTGTTGTTAGACGTAGCGATTATGAAACAAATATAAAATTTTTACGTACAAGATGCAATCGCAATCTTTTTCTCCTCTCGCTTCGCTCCTATCGTAGAGAAAATTCAAAATTTTCCCGCGCGCGACTCGCGTCTGCGATCTCGTTCGCACGTGTTAAATATTCGAATAATTTTTTATCTGTCCGTTATTACACCTCCATTCGCGTTATCATAATAGTGATCGACAACAAACGCCACGATAGCGTCGCAGGTAATTTATTAATTAGTACGAGAGAACGATGAAAAATTGGTCAATTGATCACTGTGGTGACCGTGTGGCACGAGGAACTGTCACGCAACTTCACATGTCATCGGTGCCACGGCGCATAAGTCGGCGCAACGTCGACGAACATAACCAGGTCGGAGTGGACCGCGTTCGAGAGCTTTGATTACACGGGGAAACACGCACATACGGTTGTCGCCGCAGCGAGATTCGGATCGCGATTGAATTTTTCCATTCCAATTTCCGAAGAACCGAAAACGATGGCGCCGAAACAAAGAATGCGCATCGCTAACGAGAAGGCAACAAAAAACATAACATTACGAGGAAACGTTCCCAAATCGTCGGTGAGTTCCACGTTGTTCGATGTATCCGCTGTCACTGACCATCTGTCACGAGCGATCCCATCGCAATTTACGAGGACAGTCGTTTTCATTTGACTGATTGTTAAGTTCAAAAAATTTGTTTCATATTTAAAAGAATAATAAAGAATTTTATGTGAGATCTGTTATGTTCTTAGGGTGTTTTTTATCGAGAGCTCGCGTATGAATTAATACACACCACCAGATGTAAATAAAAGAACGCTCTTGTGTCCGATCCAATCGAAATTATGCTGATGCAATAGTTTTTAACTGTCTAACTACTTATCTTGCTTATTTGTGCAAACATGCGAGTATTGATGCAAATATTTAAGGATATAGAAAACTGTACGAGACACACTGTCAAACGATGTCGATTATTCTGTTTTCTCTCTAACTTAGACTCTACTAACGTAGTTTCAATAAAAATTGTTTGATTCAAGAAATATATTTGGTCTCTGATAACTGACAGTGTGACTTTACAACAAAAATATTTACAATGATAAACATGATAGTCTACCATATGCTTTCCATCTGTTTGCATAAAAGTGTCAAAGATAATTGAAATACACAAGTATGTTGTTCAATTCTGTTAATTGACACTTTTTTATATTTGTTTTTACTGTTTCAAACTAATTGCAATTTTTGTCACACTAGAAATCGCAAGAAGAAGGATCGCCCGTTGGACCTTGGCTCTTAGCTCTATTTCTCTTTGTTGTTTGTGGATCTGGTATGTATTGGCAACAGGTTTTCTGCAAAAATCTTTGTTAGATTCCTATGAAGTGTTTTTTAATTTTTAAAAATTGTACATTCTGTGTTGCAGCTGTGTTTCAAATTATCCAGAGTATCAGGATGGCTTGAAGATTAGGAGAAAAAGAAGCGGCCCTGTTAATATTATAATTAATAGCAAACCACCATTTATAAAACTCACTGATACAAAAGAAGAGACTGACAGACTGTTCTGATATAAATTCTTCAAAAACAAACAAACAAACAAACAAAAAAAAGAAGAAACATGTAAGAAAACAGAATGTAATCGGCAAGATAGCAAACTTTAGACAGTAGTTGTAAAATCTTACAGAAGCTCAAAATATTAATTTATATTGTTTAGCATTTAAATAAGATAATAATTAACTTAATTGCGCTACACATGGATGAAAGAAGAAAATTCTCCTGCAAATAATATTGTCACAAAGCAAAAAAATTATCAATCTTATAAATCAAACATATAAACTTCTAAACTCTATAAATGTTAATTTATTGTTTTACTTCTCTCTGCTGTTCAAGCAAGTCGCGTTTTAGTCAATGAATTTTGTACAGTAGTGCTATAATTTTCCCACAATGTCAATGTTCTTCCGTCTATGTGTAGGTAGAAAATAATTGTATATATACATATAAAAGTGATTTATTGTGCAGATTTTTTTTTTCAAACAAGCCTGTCTAATCGAATTGATGAAGTTAGACACGCTTGTTCCAAAGCATTCCACTGTAAGCAGTTGGTAGCTTTTGTTTATAATGGCCTTTTGTATAATGTTTATGCATCACTGTGGGTAGACATTGCGTGTTTCATAAGGCCATTATATATTTACGACAAAAAATAACAATAAGGAAAAAAATAATTTGTCTATATAAACTTTGCTATTGACAGTACATTGTCTCTTTTATGAAATGAATGAATTTTTTTTTTTTTTTTTTTTTTTTTTTTTTTTTTTCCATAAAAATATATTATAAATATATGTTTCTTGTATTTACTATTATTATTTATTAAGCAAGCTGTTACTAATATTCCTGAATTTGTACGAGATAACTTGCATGCTATGTTTCCGTTACATCGATTCCGATCCAAAATATTTCCAAGGTTTATCTTTTGAAAAGAAAAAAAATATTAATCGAAATGATGACATTATTTTATACGCTGTCAAGGTTTGATTGCAAAACATCACACACAATTGGATATTGTAAACACACATTTGCGATCATTGCGAGCTCCTACTTATGGTACAATATAACATATACCCCAGTAAAACCATAACCTATTTATCTTAGCACGTGCGCGGAAGAAAGCGTGAAAAGACCAAGGTGAAAAAGAATAATAGTAATAACATCATTGAAACTCGTCAAGTAAAAATGAAACGACCACACATCAAAGCAGTTATTGACAAAGTAGTAACAGCTACAGACAAATTCCAACCAGTTATCGGTAAGAAATAAACTTTGTTGTATATCATCGTAGTGTGTTATGTAGATTTGTGCTTCTTTTTAAAACCTTTGTTTTTATTAAAAATTCAGAGTGACAAGCCACTAATAAAATGAAGAAGTTTTGCTGTACACTTATATTTTTTATTTGTCAATAATTTATTCCGCAAATTTGTGTTTTACAATCGCCAAACAATGTTTTGTCATATAGTGACATTCCAAAATGGTCAAATGAAAGACGAAGAGGTCCAGAAGATCTCGTGTGGTTTGTTTCGAGACAAAAATGAAGAAACCGTGTTGGCTATGTCAAATGGACAAAGTGTTTACAAGAGTATTAGGCCGACTTTCGACAAACAGCCTATGCGAACGATGTTGCTTCTCCACAATAAGGTGACAGGCAAAGCGAGACTGGTGGAAGCAGAAAGATGGCTATTTTGTCCGGTATTAGACAAATGTAACGCGGACAAAGACACCGACGATACAGACGAAAAAAACGCGATATTGAACAAACAATTCGGATCGAAGCAAGTCAGACGTAAAACCGAGCAATTTGAAAGAATGAGAATGAGTGTTGATGCTATCAAGGACCAACTTGAGAAGTCGGCATCAAGTAAGAGTTTCTGTTTTCGCAGCGTTTGTTTAAATTTTTTAATACACAAATTATATAATCTTGTATGTGTCTTGACAGATATCAAAATTGACAAAGTGGATTTATCCAGTGAGTTGAGTGTTAAAGATTGTATCTCGAGCGCATTATTACCACCGTGCAATAGAAACGCAAATAATGCCAAAGATGTGTACAATGTAAATGATATCATACCAATAAGTAAAATAGAAACGTTGTATGACCATGCGACAAAAGTTCTTAATGAATCTATAAAAGAGTATGTACTTAGAGAAATATAACATATATGTATATTAATTTATATATTATAAATTCTTTTACAAATATTTTTGTTACAGAAAAACTAAATTCTTCAGACACACATTAAGGAAGATACAATCAGACCCGGACAAAATGCTCAAGATCGCTCTGTTGCTTTACATTGAAATGATCAACACATGGTTTGCCATGCCACTGAAAGAAGCAAAAAAACGTGATGTTGTCGTGTGTTCGGTTTCGGAGATAGTAAATCAGCACATTATCGACACATACAGTACATCCAGTCCGAATGGACGGTAAGTTCCGATCAGACGCGTCAGGTCTTGTCAAATATTTTAAGAGAATCTGATTTTTACAGGTTGAGACCAAATATCATGAAGGACAAGGGCCTTGTGCACTGCTTGATTCTTGCTCTTATAGTATCGGACTTCGAATTGAACATGGAGCTGTTCCGAGTTATGTTGACAACGCGAACCAGCATGAAGAAACTGATGGACCTCGCGAAAATTATAGGAGCGACGGTCACGAAAGACGACAAAAAGATTATTACGCTAAAAGTTCCATTGCCAGAACCCATAACTCTTATTAAAAAGGGGAAAAAATCTACAAAATCGGCGAAAACTTAGTCTTCTTTGTGTTTCGATATTTTACAAGCATTATATAAGTTATTTAAAATCTTATTTACTTTTTTTGTACAACTCTGCAAATATTGTTTACTGTGTAAGTCTTGTAAAATATATCTATATTTTTTATATATCATGTGTCTGAGACCTAAATGTTTGGATTGTTCTGGATTTTATTGCGCGCTCCGTTTTTCCAAATTATTTGCATTGACTATTATTGCTTCGTTTGTTGAATGAGTTGTGACACGATGTGTACTCGACTTGATCTTGACCCTAGCACAGTGTCGCGACAAATACAAGTGACTGAGGTTAGAGGTTAGAGAGAACTGTTCACAAATTAGTTTCAGATTTATTTCCAGAACTCGGTGAAGTAAGTATAAGCTTTTTAATCATATCTGTTGCGTAATTACGGTATTGGAATTTCTACTCAGCGTTCGTGATAAGCACAAAAAATAGAAAAGATATCCTTCAACACGATGATAGCCCTATTGACCAGAAGGACGAGTGGAGGGGATCATATTCGAAAGTGTATATCGCACGTACTGGAGCGGAGAGATTTATCAACCGCCGTTTCGAAGAAAGCAAAAATGGTAAACGCTTCATTGGTTTTAAAAGATTCGTGAAAAAAATGAGTTTTTCAATCGTACAGTGTGCAAACAAATGTAAATTCACCTGTTTGATTAGTGACTTGTGGCGAAAGTGGCAGCCAGCCACTTGTTACTCGGATACTGTTGCACTTGACACACATGATACGTTCGATATTGAGTTTTGCAACAATAATCTAATCATGTTGCAGATGAAAGAATAAAAATTACGATTTTCAGAAGAAAAATAATAATGTGACAATTTTTCATCGCGATTGTTTAAAGAAAACGTGTTATAATATGTAAAGATGTCTAATAAAATAACCATGTTCATCTTTCTGTTAGAGCAAGCTTACTCCGGAAGAAAGGGAACAGAATTTGAATCCACTGCTGTCAACAGGATGGACTGTTCAGTCTAAGAGAGACGCGATTTACAAGGAGTTTGTATTCAAAAACTTTAACGAGGTAGGTTGCGCGAATAATAATATTGTTTATACTCAGTGTAAAAGCGTATTTTTTTTAAATCACAGGCATTTGGGTTCATGACAAGAGTAGCCATGCAAGCTGAGAAGATGGATCACCATCCTGAATGGTTTAATGTATACAACAAAGTAAACATTACTTTGTCATCTCACGATGTGAATGGATTGTCGCAGAGGGATGTGAAATTGGCAACTTTCATTGACAAAGTTGCTGCCACTGGTAACAAGTAAAACTTGTTTCTCAGCTGATTGTTCTGTCATAACTCTAATTGGATACTCACATGACAATAAGGCAAATAATGTTTTTTTTTTTAATTGTTATTATTGATTTGTCATATAATATAGAAATGTTAATGGAATAAAGCTACTTTACTTTTAGTGCGTTATAAATATTCAACTTAATTTCTTAAAAATCTATCGCACGTTGTTTAGCAGACTTAAATATAAAAAAAGAAGAAAGCAACGGTAGAGAATTCAATAGTAAACAGTTTATTCTAGAATACAATTCATAAGTTATTATCTGAGGAAAGCTTTGCTCGTACGTCGAACACAAATAAGTACTTTTATATTATTGCAATACTTATTCAGAGGATATCTTTTTATCTTTACCTATTGCCCATCCTTGTTTGATAACATTAAATAGACCAGGACCATTGTAGATCAGCACAAACAGACCGGCAAGAGTAGCTGCAGATATTAAATACAGTGACAAGAACGCCACTTTCGGAACAAGTGTGCCTACTACAATAGGTCTCGCGTAATCCAATATAATAGCTTCCAGTCCCCTGAAAAATAAACTTCATACTTCTATCGCATCTTCTACAAGATTGACAAAAAGTTAAATAAAAACGCAAACAGGCCAAAGTCTATCTAAGTCAGAATATCAAAATATCAAGTACCAGTGCGTGTGCATAATGGTTGCAGCTGCCAATACCATTTCAAGAAATTTATTTTCAATCAACAAACAAGCTGGTATTAGTGAGATAAAAGATGCGGCCACTAGTCTCTCGATTAACCAGAGGCGTACATGGTCCCCGTGACTACTCGCTGTTGCTCGAGTCTGAATCAAGCTGGTTGTCGATTGTGTGGGCAGCTGCGGAAAAAAAAAAAAACAAAGAACCTCATTCTGTCTGATTGATTTTTAATTCTCTCTCACAAATGTGTCGTCACAACCTTGGATAATATACAGTGTTTCGAATTTACGTTGGAAACTATACGGTTCACATTTGCAAAACTCGAAGCGGACCTGGGAAATTGAATTGGATTACAGCTGCCTCGGGTGAGCAAACCGTTGGATTTTACCAGTGTCTCTGCAATAAAATCATCGTGTTACAGTCTTGTTTACTACGTGTAGAAGATTACATAAATGTGTTTTAAGGTTAGAATTGTTTATGTACAAAATTTTTGTTTCACCGAAGCAAACGTGCTTTCGAAAACTTGACAGAGTTTGCATGAAGCTTACCGAGCTGTCGGATTTTGCGAAAAACGTTGACACCAGCCACTCTTCCCAGATTCATCTTGTTCGACAACTATTGAAACGTGAGTTTAACTTGACACACACATACGCACACGCACACACACGTCAAGAGCGAAATAAAAACAAAAACAACCTACTGATGGTAACGAGCAAATATCAATTCATTGTGTTTAAAATTTTCAATTTTAGATGTCAGCACGGGTTACGGACAGTTCGCGCCACTGCGCACACGGTTCTTAACCTAACCCTAACCTAACTTAACCTCTAACCTAACTCTGAAACCTTACGTCAAAAACACATGCGTTGACGAGTGGTTCGTTCGAAGAAGAAAGCAGAAAGATTTTGTCGAGTATTTTCGTTTTTCAAACATGGAAAGATTCAAGAGCATTGATTGGTACGCATATTGGAAGAGATTGAATATTTCTCTTTCTTTTTTTACAACTATATTAACTAAATGTTTCATTACACGTGATTTTAGGTTGCCTGCAATAGAAGATATGGTAGAGGATGTATTCATTAAGGGTGACAGATTGGAACGAGAGAGCGTTATGTATCAAATAATGAATGGTTGCTTTAGAGATCCGCTCGAAGATATTGACGACGAGTACGAGCAAATTGATCTCGATCGAATAAGACAGTTGGATCCTGATCTTTTCCGTAAAGAAAATACACGTAAACGTGAAACAACAAATAACCGTAATAAATGCGAAAACAACGATGACAGTCAGAATTCAGTGGAGCAAAAGTACAAAAAAAGCAATTATATACCCGGTTTGAAAAAGCAGTCGTTTCATTTTCCTAAAAAGTCTTGCTTAAACAAAATTCAGCAGGCTACGTGTCTTCGCGCTCTATTGAGATTAACCAGCAATGAGAAGAAAGCAATGACGAGTGAAGAGAGAAATGATCTGGAAAGATATTACGTAAACAAATATATATCGATCCTGCATTGTTTCATGGACAAGTTTACTTAGATGTATAATTATTTAAAATTTTCTGTTTCCAGGAGCTGAGGGAAAAAATAAAGGAAGAACAGAACGAGTTCTTAGAATATGCAAAAAAGAAATGGGATAGCAATTTCAAGTGGAATATCAAATGTATGAAATTTGTGTACTTGAAGTGGAGAGCAAAGGTAGATAAACTTATCAAGCTTCCCAATGAATATATTGAAATGACCAATGTACCACTTTCTGTAGCAGAAACCACAGCTTTAAACAAAGATATTAAAGTAAAATTTATACGTTATTTGAAAGAGGTAAGTTATATACTACAATAGTTGTCTCATGTACTCAACTCACAAATACATGCAGATTTTGTTTGTTTTTCTTCTTGTTATTTCCAGGGCTATCTTACAAATATAACGTTGCCTTCCCTCACCCAGCCTTATTTTTTAAACATAAATACTGAAATATTGCTCAAAGAATATTTGTACACCTTGTCCGAAAAGCAACATTTAAAATTACCAGTAAGCGAGGATAGTTGCTGCGAGAATTTTGCGATGAACAACAAGGTGGACGTCGTCATTTCTTCCAGCGGTCTGAAATGTCTACTGAACAACATCGATCCACAGTATTCCAATTTGTGGACCATTCCGGTGGTCGTTAAATCGCATAACGACAGAAATGTCGTTTACATTGACAAAAGATTACCACCTTCGACTGCTACAATACCGCAAAAGAATACTTGGGTGTACAAGTATATTCTTAGATATCACTTTGTCAAAAACAGTCAGAAAAAAAAGTAAGTAGATAATTTATCACGTAAAGCACGAATTTAATATATGAATACAATATAACAAATATTTCAGGAACGAAGCAGAAGACGAATCCGAAGCTGAAAGCGCAACTACCAAGGACTCTACGTCTGATCTTGCGAGCGACAAAAATTTATCAGACAAAAACCTAGATGATCACGGAAGTGATAGCGGTACCGATTGTACATCGAATAACTGTTCGAATGTATCGTATGAGCTTTTCACAATAGGGCCGTGTTTGTCTTCGGATTGCTCGAAACTAATGAAAGAAGAGATGAAAGAATTTCACATGCTGGTCCGTACAAAAACAGACGGTGTGGAGGTAAAGAGATATTTTGTTTTTCTTATTTTCCATAATCAAGTTACGTTATAGAACAAGTACATGTATGTTTTTGTCTAGACAACTCGAGACGATAAAGTACCTGTAATGCTAGAGCCAAAGATGGAGCATCAGCTAGAACTTGGAGCTGAAGCTGTAACATTAGAAGAAGGGATAAACCAATGGATGTCGTTGATATTTAGACCAACCACATCAATAGCACGAGGTGATACATAATTCATTAATGTTTGCGTGTGTTTTATGTATAATTATTTGTTACTGTTGCAGTAAGGATAGCAACGGATACAGCAGAAATAATACAAATAGACAGACTTACGACGACGATGTCGCTCAGTAACGAAATAAATATGTTGTACAAAGTTAAGGTGGAGGATTCTTTATGTGTTCTGTATAACATAATCAGAAAATTATCGACTTTGACGCCCGGTCGATATATTCTGCAACATGAACCGCAACATGGTGCGTTTGCATACGTTTACAAACATTTTGAAGAATGTTCTGCAAATAGTTTTACATCCAGGTAAGTTTCATTCAAACCGACACATAGTGAGAGAAGTTATTTTTTTCAGGATATAACAATAAAAGAATATTTGAAAAATGTTTCAGAAAAAGGTTTAAGTTACATGAGAATTGGAGCTCGAACTTCGAAACAGCCACTGTCACACCATGGCCGTTACTGGATACCATGACGACGATACCGTCGCTCAGATTCTTGAAGAGAATGCCCGCTATGTTCAATCCTCGATTGAGTCAGATTAGAGGACGTCCAAAAAAACATCAAACTCCATTAAATGCCAGCACTGATGAACCAGGTTCATCTCAACTTTCTTAACACAAACATTCGAATAAATATTTCGATATACTCATTTACAAAAAAGGCAGAAAAAGAAGGCACATTATAATGAAAAGATGATACAAAATTATATGGATCTACAAAAAACTATTATCGCAATTGACAAACGATAATATACAATTATACATGTACAATTTATTAATTTATTTAAAATAAATAAAATTTGTACACCAAATGATTTCTCTGTTATCTGAAAATTTGATCAAGACTTCGAATGTTTGTCTCTATATCAATTCGGATAATAAAACTCTATGTGTGATAATTCTTTAAGTATTGAAATATTTCCAGAAACAAAAAATCCAGGTCGCATCCTTAGACGACGAAAACGGAGAATTCTTAGAAAACAACTAGGTGGGAAATAAAAAATAATACACAGCTAAATGTCCTGGCAGTTTCGGGGCGTGAGTTTTGTTGTTTGTGTTTACACAAATGATTGGTTTTTATTATATGATAAAGTTTAGATTTATTTATATCTCTCACGATGTTATATAT
>QVOB01008241.1:0-14130 GCA_014839585.1 Pseudomyrmex concolor | reverse complement strand
TATATGTTCTGTAAAATACAGAAATAATGCAGATTTTCTTCTGTGTATGTGTGCGTGTGTATGATAAAATTGCATTTACTGTAAGTTGTAAAACAACTAAATACTGGAGAAACCAAAAGAGTGCAGTTAAATACATTTTTAAACACAAACAAATTTCAGAAGAAAGTTACGTTAAATATTAAGATTGGAGAAATATCGATAGAAAGTTGTCTTCATTATTTTTGAACCATTTAAATATATCTCCGTGTAATACACACACACATATTGGAAGTAAATGATGTTTTAAACAATTACTATTGAAAGTGATCGAATAACATTCGAGAATACCGCACACAAACTGACTGATTATATTATAAATACTAATTAATATAATCATGATAAATGATGAAATGCGCCATATAAATACGTAGAGTAACAGCAAAATCAACAAATTACAGCATCGAAACGTCGATTGATGAGCAAATTGTCGTATTATACGTAACGAGTTATTTGCACGCATATATATTCATCTATGTACGTGTACGTGGCATTATTATATTTTAATGATGAAAAATATATAGTTAGAGATGTGTGTCTCAAACCAATTATAATTTTACTTCACTAGAAAATAAAATAAGATAAAATATTCTTTTTCTTTAATTATAAATTATAATTTTAAAATTCTCTATATTTGCAAAGTGTTATATTATAAAATACACAGACGTTATGCAAACTTTTATGTTGAAAATTGTTTACTTCCGTTTAAATATAGTATTCGAGGAAATAGACGCATGCGAGAGTATGATTGATATTTACTCTTAATTTAAAAAATCTCGCGGAAATGTAAAACTTGAAAAAAAAATGTATTTTAAAAATCTTTTCAATAAAAATATTCTCCCATAAAGAAAAACATTCAATAATGAGGCGTATTCGGGTTAATAAAAGTTTTATATTATATACACTTTTATAAAATAATGAACTTCAAAACGTTAATTAGGTGAAACTATTACGATAAATAAATAAAACGAAAAGAACACACACACACACACACAATATATATAACATTTTTCCTCTTGACATTTATCCACTGTCTTCCTTAATACGTCAGTATCCAATCGTTGTTCTCGATTGCCGAAATCATTTCATAGTCTAGAACACACCGAGATCTCTCTCTTCCCCGATGAAATGTTAACACGACGCGATATGCATATCGGAGCAACCGCGCGCTGGAATCTCAACCGTTAACGAGACCGCCGAGTAGTGTGGATGGAAGTCGGAGAGCCGTTTCCCAATATGTACATACAATCGTTTTGTATGTACATAATTAATACGCATAATAGCCTGGCGCATAGCCGTTATCTACAGAACAGTTCTAACTAGACACCGCTTCTTGATCGATAGACGTCGTTGATATTATAGACGCCGCCGCGAACGTCACGGACACCGGAGACGTCATAGACGTCGGGTCACGTATCTAATGAGCAATCGTGGCTGCTAAGCGTCGCGATATCAATACCCTACCATTATCTCACTGGAGCTTGCGGTTGTAGCTCGCAGTATCCCTCGTAAATCGCGCAGTCTCGTGCAGAATTTCCCTTCGCGCGCGCGCGCGAGAGAGAGAGAGAGAGAGATAGAGAGAGAAGCGCGCACATTCTACTTCACAGTTGTCCGAGTCAAACGGGACTTAACCGACATCCTTGGCACTGCCCACGACACAG
Source organism: Pseudomyrmex concolor (assembly GCA_014839585.1). NCBI lineage: Eukaryota > Metazoa > Arthropoda > Insecta > Hymenoptera > Formicidae > Pseudomyrmex > Pseudomyrmex concolor. The sequence goes on along the minus strand of QVOB01008241.1, from coordinate 12,433 downwards.
GCTGAGAACACGATCGCGTGTTCCTAATGAACCCAGTCATTTCGTTAATGACGCACGATCGGGACACTGTTTGTCGTGTGCACGCATCTATTAGCGCTGGTGTGTTTAGAGAATCGGTTCGATCAACCGGCACATGATAGACATGATTGTAATCGAGATAATCTCTGACGAAAAAGCGCAAGTGAAGCAGTTTTTACACGCAGCAAATATTTCGTAAGTATTAACATAAATTGAGAGGCAACATGGTGAGTTGTATTAATTTAAGTCGATTGAAAATGCTCGAATCAACTCGGTTATATTCGATGTTTCGAGTGGATTCGCTTCCAGAGAACAGACCGTTGCCAAAACTAATTCAAGTTTACAATGTACAGACGTAACAAAAACGTTCGCCGTTTGATCGCGAAGCGTGCAACAGAACTAATCGAAAAATGTACTTTTCGATGCTGTTTCTCTAACCAATATCGACCGGAAATGGGCGCGTCCCTGCACTATCCTGAAATTTATCCACGCGAAAGGGGATGCACCGGGTTATGTACTCTGTATCTCGTAGCGCACTCGACGTAGAGACGAGTTTCTAGAAAGTTGAACAGAGAGAGGAGCGGCTAGTTACACACGCGATCGAGCGGGAGATTTTTGCACGCGATCCCGGTTGAATTCCCGAACGACGACCCTCCCTTGGTTCCCGAGGGAGAGATACGTGCGTTAACGTGACCGTAACCATTGGCCATCGCGAATAAGAGTAGTATTAGGTGCACGTTAATGAAATCGCATCCGCGCGCGACTCGTAAGAACATGGCGACCGTTGATATCGTTAGCTCAGAGTTGTAACAAAACGCGGTGCCGTTTGGAATTTGATAGAAAAAGATCGCTACAGATTGGTCTCAACAATGTCGACCTATAAAGCAAACATTTCTTTCTCGAATGATTTTATATGTTCATAATTTTTCCACAATTTTTTGTAAAAAATATAAACAAACCAAAAATATCTGAAAAAATATCTTTTTTGCAAACACGTAATTTAGTGAAATTAATGAACCTTGAATAAGACTCAGAGAGATCGCTTAACAGCCGACGCGTACATATCGGAATTTAATTTCTGCATTTCTCACACACGATCATTATCAATTGCTGTCAATTGGCATTGGGAACTTGTACGGCTAATTTGGCGAAAATTTAATCCGAGGCTTAATTACCTGGCTATTTGCTGTAGAAAATTGAACAGCTATAACCAATCAGAGCGGATGCAATTTATATGGGTGAACGCATCGCGGTGCGGCAAAGCCTATATCTCGATGTAATGTAAGTATGTACTGAAAAGAGGCGGTGTTTGTTGCGCACGACAGTCATTTGCCGCGTTATCGGCGCCTATATGTCGCTACGTGTTAGTTCTGATCGGCCGCGTTTCCGCGTTAAACCACGACGGTTTATAATCGAGCTACAAATTAAATTTCTGTCGGTAGGAGTCAATTGCAAATATCATTTGCGTGATAAAATCGCTAAATAATAATTCTGTACGTTTGACACTTTTCTACATACAGGTTTGTGTCGCAAGAAGGATACGCCGCGTAAAATGGCATCCGCATGCAGAGCGAGATATTTTCAAGCGATAAAATATACGGGACGGGTAATTGGCGAGGTAAATTACTACAAACGTCCGCTTTACGAGACGCGGCGCAGTTTTCTCTGAACCGGACTAGTCGATCGTCGAAAGTGGTCGCTGACCGGATATGCGCGGTTAAATACGAGCGAGTGATCGATAAGAGGGTGGTTCTCGTGATAAGAGAGAACCAGTCCTGGTCTCGCGCGGCGGCGCGACGGTGTGCTACCAATTGCTCTCCTCCGCTTTTAAATTACAACCACCGAAAAGGATCAAAGGCTCTACTTCCCTTCGCGCGCCGAGAGCAACTTTAACCCGGTTTGTGTTTCGGGTATCTTTTTATTATATCTTACGTTCCGTAATTCTCTCCTCCCTCCCTCCCCCACATCCGCGACTGCGTAACTCTGAGAAAACTCACACCGAAAAAAATCCATTAATTTAAAAAAAAAAAAATGTAATGTACATTAAGATCTGCTTGCGTTTCAAAAGAATCTTTTTTGAAATAATTAATTTGGTCGTTTTGCGCCAAGCGTACGATAATCAAAATAGATGATCCGTTAAACGACGCGCTTTGCAATATTTATTCGTTTGCTGTATATCGGTGCGTTTAATCGCACATCGTATCGGTAGCGCAGAACGAAATACCGCATTAATTAAAGTGCGCTGTAGTAATTAGCCGGCAGTAATTACCTGTCGGTGTGTTTTGCATCGCAAACCGAAGCCGCCCTGAGCGGCTCTTTCTCGAGTTTTCGCTCGAAATCGGATCGCGCGCTGCGTGCAACAATTCTCGGAAATGTCGAGCGCACTAGCAAAGCGATCTGTAATCTTGCCATTGTAATTAACCGCATTTTCAACATCTATCAACGTGTGTATATATGCGCGAGTCCGCCGGCACTCGGCGAGAAAATACGAACAACGAGGTGACATCGATTAAGCTCGCGCGATTTTATATAAAAAATTCTCGAGAAACGAAATATTAAACGCTCGCGCGGGTTTTCGTTACAAAAAGATAATAACTCTCAACGACGACATTTATGTCTCTCGCATTAACCACGCTCACACTTTTTCTCCTATCTCGTCGTCGTCGTAGAACCCGGTGGCTCTCTCTCGAACGTGAGACAAATCGCGAGTCAGTGATTTATCGGTACTGCCGGACCACTCGAACGTTCGGGATCGCACCGGCGGTAAATTAAGCGTTTTCCACAGGGCTGCAGCCCGTAAATGGGTGACACTCGATTTGCTCGCGCGGCTTCCAGAGCGTATAGTCGGCGGTACGATCGAAGATACTACCCAAGATCCGGTCGAGGGTTGCGCGCCTCTCTACCTCGAACGCGACGCTTAACATGGGAGAATAAATGGCATAATGATGAGATTTCCCCAAGGCTAGTTGAAATAGATTATTGATCAGGAAATCGACCCAATATTGCGAATTGTATAGTTTCGCTTACAATCCCTATATAAATGGCGGCCTGCGAGAAATTAGACATTAACGAAAAATATAAGCGCGATAAATCTCTCTGAATGAGAGTGCGGTAACTCGCGTATCGGCTTGACGTAACTTCATTTCGGTTTGTTCCGAATTAAGAAATTCTAACGAATTATGTCTTCAACGATGCAAATGAGTAGCAAAACATTGTTTCCGCGATAAGTTTGAAACGGACTTTAAATAGAATCGCGAAATCGACGGATTCAGTTAGCGGGATATTTAATATTCAAATTCGGAACTAACGACAAAAGATGGTGTCCGCTCAACTTTATTTTTGCCGCGTCGGAAATATCGAAAATATGGACGAATTCGCCAGAGAATAACGGTTTTTGAAGTTGTTTAAGGCAAACCTTACGAAACATCACGCCGCGTGCGCGCGCGCCGTGATTCTGCCAACTTATCTTTTATTATGAAACAAGGATAAATAACTTCTTTCAAAGCAGTTTTCTTACGATATTTCTGAGGCCGTGCAATTTATCGCGAACCAGAGCTATAGAAAACCGTTTGTACAAATCTGAACTCGCGGTTTACCGCGCGAGTTTACCCGACGCGGGCTCAACTCTCCTCTTTCTCTCTCCTCCGTTGGCGCAAGAATACGTAACGAGTGGCGGGCGCCTAGCATTAAACCGACCACGCGCATAACATTAATCCGCATTATACTGTTTTACGCGATCCTCGCCGCTTACTGGGAATAATGCGGGATTACGTTGTAAATAATTCCGCGCGTTGTTACGCGAATCACAGCTCTTTGCGCAGCTGAAATATCGCTTTCAACGCACTTTTATCAACGTCGACTTAAGCCACTACCTACCGAATCGCAAACATCTCACAGTTATTGCATTGTGTTCGACTTACATATTTAAACGAAATAACACACGTATGGCAAATAAACACACATAATATATAACAAACAACAATTCTTAGTTGAAACCTCGCCTACGGCACGCAAATTTCTTATGAAAATAAGAATGTACAGTTTAACAGAACGCAATATTCTTTTTTGAAAGAGAAACAATTCTTCTTGATTATATTTCTGAAAGTTTGAAATGTATTTTTGTAATGTTTTTATTTTTATTTTTTTCAGTTACTGTAGACTGTATATTTTTCTTTAAGTTAATGTTATCAAATATCTGAATAAAAATAATTGCCAGAGATATACCGTTTTATAATGAATTCAATTTTCTTAATCATCTTCTTTCTCACTGCTTCGAAGTCTCGACGAAGGCGAGAGCAACGACGATGTTCGGTATTACTTCGGTCGAATTGGCAACAAAAGCGCGAAACTTAAACACGTACACGAGTACATCTTAATACCGGAGCGAGTCTTTCTTTGTAGCGCGTGGTGCGACAGTTAAACATTTAAATGAATTCCCACGGTGGCTTTAGAACGAGACAGGGAACACGGGAGCAACTCGCGAGGGTGACGGCGCAGCGCGTAAAAGAGGCGGGGAAACGGAGAACGATACCTCGGAGTTTCCGTAGTTTCGATATCTGCGAATGTTGCAGAGCGGGCCGCGCAGCGCTCAAATATTTATCGGACTCGCCTTACATACCCAAACTAAAACTCCGAATTTCCGGCAGTTACGTCGTTATTAATGGCCCGCTACGAAATGCTCGTAAATTTCCGGGGAATTTAACGCTCCCGATTTCACCCTCTTGCGCGATGTCGGAGCTTTTTGTTCGAGTCGTCAGCGAATTGTTCCTACATATTACACCGAGCATTTATATTGCGTTAAGTCATTCTCGACACGTGCGTTCTTCTTTGCCCAAGCAATTGCGGACCCTTCGCGTATTGAAAAATATATGTAATCGTATCACATTCTCATTAATATCGTACTATTATCAATTTAAATACAAGACCGGCTCTTTTCTACACAAACGCGCGTAATTAATAAATCATGGGCCGCTTGTAATACCCAGAACACTGCGCTTTCGCCATTCCTTCATCGATCCCGTCGTGAACAGTATATAGAGACTCTTGTAAAGGGTCGAAGACACCGGCGGTCCCATCTATGTACGTATAATGTAGCGTACAAGATTTACGAAGCGTCGTACAGTTTGCCAGGCTTGTTTCGTAAAACTTTTAATGTTCCGGTAATGTATAGAGAAAAATTTATGTTGCAAGCGAATACTGCGAGTTATCAAATCTTTGCTAAGAAAACCGACTCATATACTCATTACACAATTTAAAGTACCACAATTAATGACACGACAGTAATAATTTTTGTAGAGAATACTAAGTTATTTAAGTTATTAAGTTACTTTTCACGTTTGTAAAATATCGCGTAAAATAAAAACATTTGTGCTGAACTTTTTTTATTTAAAACAGAGAAAGTCCATATATATAGCTCTTTTTGATTTAAACAAAAGTAGATATTTTACGTTTAACTCAGTTACGTTACTCAACAGATGATAATACGCATTATTTTTATTTTATGCGTATCATCGTCGTAACGACGGAGAAGAATATATAATGTTAAACGCGATACAACACAAAAGGTCTCGCAGCCATGATTTTTCGCATCGAGCACTTTCGCTACGTTTCACGACGGGGCTTTAAACCGAGATGCCTTGAAAGTTCTAGGATGGTCCGCTGCATCTGTGCGAGTTTTACGCTTCGTCTGCATATTTCCCGAGCGTTTCCGCGAACACACCGACGTAAAAGCATCGAAGATTACGTCCCGTCTGTTCCTCTTGTAAAATGAAAAGTCGCTCTTCCGAAAGACGAACGTCGATTGTAACCGCGAAATCCATGGGGTTTCCCCGGCGGTTTGCAGTAACGAATCGAAAGGCGGAATCCTTGAAAACCTCAGCTCGCCCTTTGAGAGAACAGCTAATTTGCGAATTTCTTTCTCGTATCCTTTCGCATTTATTTCGACAAAAGCACAAGGATTGTTCGGATCAAAGCAAATGGCGTCGTAAAATCGCACTGATCAAAGCCAACTTATTCTCTTTTTGCATTTACTGAGAATCACGTTTCACGTAAATTTTTATGTGTTTGTATATCGCATACAATATTATCGAAACTTTGGTAAAATAGAATTATCGATCGCTATCGGCACCCCGGTGGAAAATGTCAGCGGAGGATATTGTCGATTTCTCTGCGTCGCAAATGGTTTTTACGTGCTACTCACACATACATATAAGCTCCCTTTTTCCTAACACTCCACCAACATCCATTAATAAAATAGAACGAGTGAGACGGGGATGTGTGTACGTATTTCTCGGTCGCGTTCGTGTTTGCGCGAGGTAGATCGCAAGAGGGGATAGACCAGGCAGTGCGAAAGAGAAAATGCGGAAGGGAAGCAAGCGCGGCGAGCTGCATAGCGCGAAACCGGAGTACATATAACTGGATTGTGTGGATGCTCATCGTGCCAGGTACGCGCGAATAGCGCACGTTGTACGTACACGTGCATACATACAGATGCGTTTACACGATGGGGGCAGTTGTATGTATGTATGTATGTATGTATGTAAGCGCGATCCGCGCTATCGAGTTCTCGCGGCTGGGCGCGCCGCGTCGAGTCGCGTCGCGTCGCGTCGCACACAATCCTTTACTCTCGCAATATCGAAAACAATGCGATTTTACTGCTGCGCACGAGCAAAATGCACACCGGCGTTTTCCTCTCCTTGCGCGACGAGCACCACTCGGCGTACCCGAGGGCGCCGTTAAAAAACCGCACGTGGCGGTTTTATGCGCAAACGCGACTCCCTATTATCGTCGCACACGTGTTTCCCGAGGCTCGCTCGAAAAGGAACTTTTGGAACGGTGAACTCTCGCGATACGGCGCAAGTAGGTCGTTAAACTCGGGACTGTTTGGTCCGGCAGTTTGCGCGCTCATACAAGAATGGTTTCTCTCCGCCGCGCAATATTACAGATAACATAGGTGGATGGTCCTCCGCTCGTCCGCGCGCGCGTGCGTGTGTGTGTGTGTGTGTGTGTGTGTTACACATTTCTAGCGAAATTAGACGCAATTAAGCGGACAAAGACGCTTTATAAATATACGCGCCTTTAATAGTTCATCCGCTTTAATGTTCAATGCATATCTGCCGCGCGTTATACACATCGCGCGCTCATTTCGACTTTATTATATCTTTGAAATGGAGACGCAAATAAAAGATTCCAGCAAATAAAGGATTCCAGAGGTGAAAATAACAAATTTGTTTTCATCAAATATTTTCTGCTCGCGAACTTTTTATCACTTTTTTTTTTTAAAGTAGATATTAACCTGAATTACAGATCAGGTACAGGTTTTATGATTGCCTCGTTGAATATCGACCCGAAAAAAAACAGCATATCGAAATACACGCGCGGATATCGTATATCTCGATTTTATTTGATCTCGAATTACTTTTGATCCGATCTCAAGCTACGTTGACGTCGATTGATGCATCTGTATCATTGTTAACGTAACGTCCGTTCTCTGCGACGACAAGTATGTTCCGCATTTTGTTTTTACGGTGAGATCAGCGCCTGAAGTCACTTTCAATCCGTGAGGCAGATAGTACAAGCAACATTTTCATCAATACTACACCCGCCATGTCAATCTACCCCCATAAATTTCTCAAAGTCTTCAACGAAACTTGAAATCTTCTCGACGAGCGATGGATGTTCTCTCTCGAGCAAGGCAACACTGTCTTGGTTTGCCTGATTTGGTTTAACCTCGATCGAGTAGATAAGAGTGAAATATGACGTCGATAATGCCGATATCGCGTTACATGCTCCGGCGCTGCGGCGGCGGCAGCGGATTGTATCAAGTAACACCAAAACCAACGATGGATGCAGGCCATTAGACTAAAGACGCACCACCTTCGCGAAATCGGATATGATATGAGCGATCGAGAGGATCATTTCGCGATTTCGTGACTTTAATAATGGTGATTAGTGTTATCTAATACTTAAGCGCACGTTTACTCACATTATGGACACCGAACGTCTTTTCTTGCGCGTGTAATAGAATAAATAAACACAGCGCGATAATGGAATAAACACAGCCTGAAAAACTAGAGGCGTGCGTTTTGTATCAACTAGAAATGCGCCTGTACACGCGAGAAACGTCTCGCTAATTTAGCTCCTTTTGCATTTGTACTTCTATATTTGTGTGTGTGTGTGTGTGTGTTTCGCTGCGAAAATGTAACGCGCGTATTTAGCACAAAGAACACGGTGGCAATGTCGAATGCAGAAAGGCACGGTGCGATTTTTTTCTTTTTTTTTTTTGACCCGAAACAAAGGCATCCGTTACGAATCGCGCTGACGATTGCGCGCGCGGCAATTTTTCTTCCGCCGATCGGCGCGCGCTTAATGATTAAAAGACCGCTTTACGTCGAGAAGTTTTTCAAACAGAAGGAACGCGCGATGACTCTCGCAATATCGTTTATCGTCGTCGTTTGTCGTTCGCCTACGCACGGTCGTGTTTGCAACGCAATTATTTCGCCGACGCACGAACGAAGCACCAAACAAGAAATAATGAAAGCCCTATTGATTGCTCACGCCGATATGTACTGCTGGCCAGCGATAATTACTTTATCAGTTTGAACAGCACAATCGAAAATGATACAACGGAGCGGTGCGTAAAACACAGCGCGCGGTTCGAGCGGGTGCATATTAAATAATAATTACGCACGTTAATACGCGAATTTATGTGAATTCGCATGAAATCGAGCGTTCAATGAGTGGGATGAAATCGTCAGATTCGTTATGAAATTTTATCTGCCATCGTATTACGGCGGAATCAGTAATCTGACCTGGTATTATGGGGGTTAATAGCGGCAAGCGTGTATATCGATGTACACGAACCGCGCACACTGTTGCAGCTGATATTTTGTTTAGCTTGCACTTATCTGCGCCACGCGTCATTAAACCCAAACTTTTATGTCTGCTGACGTCAGTTGAAGAGCGTTATTAGTATGGAAGTTTCGGGATCTGAAGAAATGAATCTAGGAGAAAACTTAATATCTTCAACTTTTTTATTTCATCCATTTTACGCTGCATCGTTTTTTTTTCTGTTTGTTCCAATCTCTCTTCTATCGCACACACTTTACGACTTGAAACAAAACCACGAGCTATATTTAATCGAAAAGCTCGCTCATACACACACAACAGTCTCCGCTAAGTCTCTTCTTCGTGGTTGTTCCAATTTCATTTCTTTCGACACTAATTGGCTGAAATTGCACTGAGCAGATGGCGTCTGTGAGTTATTCAGGCGCAAGAGCAATACACACATTATCCGGCATGCTGTCTGTTCGAATGCAAGGAAAATTCGATTCAACGTCAATAATCGTCGCGTAATCGCGAACCGTGCAAATGGTGACAGGCGCTTCCCGGTGGCGGTTAATCCGTCGAGCACGACGACTGTAAAGCGGTCTCGGTTTAGCGTTTCTCGTTAAAATGCGCTCAATCTGCGCGCTTCTCTCGCGCCGGACCGACGCGGCGCGCCAGCACGTACCGAGATGGGGCGAAACTAATTTCCGCTCGGAGATGAAACAGCCGCCGTCGTTTAATTCGTGCCTTAGTGTCAATGGGGACCATTAACGTTTCATCGGGATATGGATATTTCGCGTCCACGTTCGTCCGAGCGAGACGATGCGCAATGCGATCCGTTTTTAACGGATTCATTTTGTTTCATAACGCGCATCGCGCCGCGAGTTCTGCATTTTGATACCGTAATGCTTTACCCCCTTCCTTTTGCTTTTCGCGTCGAATGCGCCTTGTTATACTACCAGTTAATGATTCACGGCGCAAAACGCGGCTTCGGAATTCGAACACGTCCGCAGCAATCTGCAATCTGTCTGGCGTTGCCAAGTAAATTATTCAGCCACGTAATCGCAAAATTACTAATTTAAATTAAATTTTTACGGGATTTCTGACCGGATCGACACTACCGCAAAATTCATTTTCGCGATGTGCGGACAACACATATATTTGTGCAATAAATAATTATGCCGATATCTTTTGACATCATTGTTCACCGCGTAATTTAATTTATCCTCCTAATTAGTGCAAAATATCATAAATTAAACTGAGATGTAGAACTGTATGTACATTCTATAGAGCGAGATACAAAAAACATTTTATGTACGTCACGTAAGAGAACAAAATTGTTGAGCAATTGTGTACGCAAGCAATCGATTCGCCTTGGTAGTAGGGCGCAACCGTGTCAGCGTGTAGATAATAATATTTCGAAATATCTTCGAAGTGATATCGCGTGTTCTGGCGAGTAAGCAGACGCGTCGCGATGGGAGAGTGGGAAAAGCGGCGTTCGAAAGCGGTGCGGCTTTTCTCGCACCGCATAAATGATACATAAACACTGGCATCGTAAGAGTGTACATAAGCGGCGCAAAGCGTGTGAAGGAAAGTCCCTCGTTCTACATAACGAGGAGCCTCCCGTAGGTGGGCAAACAAATGTGGAAATTGGAGCCTTGTGCTGCGCGTCGCTCCCCTTTGCTCACTCATCCTCTCTCTCTTGCGCGTTGCATCCCCCGGTCAATAAACATACCGACGACGCCTCTTTCCCTCTTCTTCGTTCTCCTCTTTCAAACGTTGCTGTTGCGAATGATGGATCGTACTTCGCGTTTACACTGTAGATTTCCACCTAGTATATAAGCGGATTTTACTCGGTAATTACATTGCGCATATTTATTCTAGCGATGTTCCGCTGCGCGGCGTTTCGTAATGCACTTTGTTTATCGCGTTATTTGCAGCGTTATTTTCTCAGACCAAATTGCAAATGCGTTAACGTTGTTAGACGTTATCTTGCGCGCAACATGCGCTGCGAAGTTTTTTTTTTGTTTTTTTTTTTTTTTTTTTTTTTTTTTTCACTGCTGGACTCATCGTCATGCATTTTGTTGTGCAAAATGCATTTTTGTGCGCGACCGCGTTTATAAAAATAAATAATCTTCTCCGAGAGATAAATACAATTGATGATTTTAATCTGTGTAATGCGTGTACACACATTTACATGACACGTACGTTTATCTTAATGTGCGTATTTCATTATATTTATTATAGCATCGCAGGAGAAACTAATTAAAGCGACTTTTCCGTTGTTCTCTATCGCGATATCAATATAAATCTGAATTTTTCCCTTCGAGCGTGGACTCTTTCTCAAAGTATCAATATTTTATTTTTTCACATTTTTTTTCATTCGTTTATGTCAACTTTTGGCGATGCGTTGATATCACGAAGAAATACCGCATCAATAAAATATCAGTATGCGCATAAATAGAAATGCGCACTTTTTATTTTTATGCAAGATGTGAATGTTATTCACCGACGCTTTTATATTTCACATCTCGACGGTGCCGAGAACAAACGAAAAGCAATACCGCGTTGACTTTAATGTTCGAAATCGCATTGATTTATTTCTGTAGTTATATTCTACTTATACGATTGACAAAAAAAAAGTAGTGAATGTTATGTATAACGTTTCTTTTGTTATACTATTTGACAAAAGACAAAAAAGCACTAACGCAATAAAATTGTTGAAATAAATAATACGGCTTCAATAAAATTGTTTAACTCTTTAAGATAGTTTTCGCAACATAAAACATATCCGTGTTAAAAGAGTAACAAACAGATTTCGTAACTTGAAATTCTCAATTTCTGATAACAGCAATAAAATAACAGTGATAAAATTTATCGCGAAGCTATATGCGCATGATAATTGCCTGCTTTTCATTCACACAATGCGAGTTTCCTTCGAGTACCAATACGATGGTTTCTACGACGTTGCTCAAATGAGTTTCAAACTGTCGTTCTCGCTTACCATATGACAGTTAGGTCGTTTCTAAAATAAAGCGGATATTGGGAAATGTCATCGAAAGATCGAATCATACTCCGGTCCGTCGATAGTTCTTCGAAACGTTCTGTTGTACTACTTTGCAACGGTCCTCGAATACCACCTCTTTCAACGGAAATCACTAACATGTGTCGTCTTTGTTGCGGTTCTTCTTACCAAGATTTACCGCAATTCCTCGCTGTTATACTTTATTGAATGCTTTTAATGATTTAAAAAAATCGTTTTTTATTAAAGTTCAAAAAGCACTTCAAAAAAATATATTTTTTTAGAAATTAAATTTGGTAGAATTGTATGACACCGAAAAAAATTATAAAAATGCAATAAATAAAATTCGTTGCAAATAAAATCGAATAATAAATAATCGATTAACATGTTGTATAACAATACAAAGTAATTGTTTTTTTATTTTTTTTACGGAGAGACTGTTATTTGTTTCAATATATTGCGCTAATACAATTAAGAATTCATTTGCGATTATTTATAGATTGTGTTCATTAAGTCTCTTAACGCGTCAATGAACTCATCCGTGACTCTCTTAATAACCCGCACATA
>QVOB01008240.1:0-14448 GCA_014839585.1 Pseudomyrmex concolor | reverse complement strand
ATTATTACGATACATAATGTATTTGTTATTGAATGAACATAATATATATAATAAATGAAAATAATTAATATAAATAATAAATAAAAGTAGTTAACAAACTCGTGTACCTGTGAATAAATCGTGTTAAAAGAAACTGTGTAACTTTAAAATCGTGTAAAAGAAGTCCTAAGTGTAGATATACAGTAAATCTAAATAGATATAAGTAGATCTATGTAAATTTACACTGTATGTATCAGTAGATTTATTTTAGATCTATAGTAGAATCTACTCAGATTTATTATATTAGATCTAAGCAGATCTGAGTAGATCTAAAAAAGATCTAATAATAAATAAAGTGGAAATTTACATAGATCCACTTACATCTATTTAGATCTACTTTATATTTATTTAGATCTAAGTAGATCTAAATTTTTTCATTTTTTTATCTCGTTAGATCTATTTAGATTTAATCCATTATTTCTCGGGGTTTTTCCAAATCACGTGCGTCCTCGAATCTTCGCGGTAATAGACCCAATCCCGTGACGCGAACCATTAGTTTATTTCTGTCTACGTCCGTGAACAAACTTTTTGTTAATAAATGTTACTCAATCACACGTTGTTACGCTTATTGCCGAGTGATTTTTGCCTTTCGAAAGCGAGAGCTGTTGCGTGAATGTGCCGTTCGAATGAAAAACAGGATTTTTAACACCACCGGCAATTTTATCATCGATCTTCAATAAAAAGTTCGCGTCCGTCAAGCGTCGTTTCTTATCTCTCAAAATGATCATAACTTCCTTTATTTTTCAGCGCATTTAATAACATTGTTACGCAGCCGCGTCGTGTGATTTGCATTTCTTGTTATTTATTATGCCATCTGTCTTTCACGGTGGAATTGGAAGAAAGGGAACAAGAAATGCGATATGCATAATTACTCGCAATTTTCCTGATATGAAACGTGCGCAGAAGAAGGGAAAAACAAAACGACGTAGGCGTTATTTATCGTTGGCGACAAAAAGTATCAGTGAAATTCACAGAAGTCGGGAATTGCGTGCGCGTTGCAGTTTCTATTTTGACGCAGCAATAAAGTGCAGAAGAAAAAAGGAAAAACATGGATGCGAAGGTCGGGTTTTCATTCCGTTTCTTGGAATGAGCAATTTTACGTGCATAAAGCGCGAAGTTCTTTGTTCGTTCAATTTTTTTCCCATTGCTGTTTATTATGTTAAAAAACCAAATACTTGACAAAGTTTTGAACAACGATAATTTAGAATGTTATTTTTCTCAAGTCTCATTAATAACTTGTCTCATTAGTAACTTGCTATATATATACTGATTGAAGCGTATTATTCTACACTTTGTTTGCTACGAAAAAAGAATAGTCTAAGTCTTTTCTCTAGAAAATAAGTAGAAGAAACAAAACGCCAAGAACGGAATATGGCATAAAAAAGCTTATGGTTGTTAGAACAGAGTTTTTTTTCTCGATCTTATTCTTCGCAGAAAATTCTGTTGAAAATCGAGCGAGAATCGTAAAGAAAATGAGAGAAAATAAAGGCGAGAGAGATTGAAATTTGTAAGCTCCGAGCAAAAAGCGATTTGCTGAAGATGCAATATCTCGAGCGATTACATTTTATAATCAGTCCGAGTTCAAAAAGAAAGAAAATAGATTAGATACCAAGAAAAAGATCTAATGAAGTTTTGCAAGACAGAAAATTAAGTGTGTTAATAAATAAGAAAAAAGTAAGAAAAGAAATAAACAAATTTCAATCGACTAGTTTGCGACACGCAATTTATATCACGACTAGTCAAGACGGAAGTCCTTAATAAAAAAGAAAGTTGTGCGGACAAAACGAAAACCAAGTAACAAAATATTCGAGACGAAGATAAGGAGGAATCAAAAAAGGGAACCAAAGTGAAGATGACATTCTGTGCAGTCAAGGGCACGACTGCTGTGGGAAAGACGAATTTTCTATGTCTATATTATAGCTATATTAGTCGGCTCGTTTGAAACGGTTAGTGCATATGAAACGTGCGGACCAATAAGGTTCAGCGGGTATTGTGTCGCGATTAGTCATCACAGAGGATCGGCATTGCCCCCATTGCTTTGATTGCAATTACGTACAATAAGCATCTCGAATAAACTTTAATTGCTTTTACACTGCGTTTCTTTCTCGCGGATCTCGAAACTTGCATCTTCGATGTGGAGCATTAAATCAGTTACCGACGACAAAATTGCGAACGATTTACTTGCGAAATTTCTTTAAAAAAAAGTTTTTAAACAGTTTGACGCCAGACAAGAATCGAAGAATTTCTGCAAACTACACGGAAAAAAAAAATTCGCTAGAATAGCAAAAAATTAGTTACTATATGGCCAGAAAAAAAAACATTTGTTAAGATTATTGAGATTTTTCGCCAACAAAACATTTTGTTGATGAAACAAACAATTTCGTAGACTTAACCATTTCCCTTGCTGACCATATAATAGCAAAACTTTTTTTTCCGTGTATTATCTATCGTTTCGAAATCGAGGAATGCCGATGTATATACCGTTATTTTCGTCAACTACTTACATATGCAACAGGCGGCGAGCAGTTTTACGGATTCGTCGGGCGGTGTGCAGTCCGGAAAGAGCGGTTTGAGGACATAAACGCTGAAAGTCAAGGCTACGATCGCCTGACTGCAGGGTCGCACTATCATACACTCAACCCATAGTCTGATGAACGCCAAAAAGGGTCCAAAAGTTTCCATTATATACGCGTAATCCGCGCCCGACTTTCTGATCATGCAGCCGAGCTCGGCGTAGCAATAAGCTCCGATCTGTGTTGAAAAAAAAAAACAGAGAAAGAATTAAAAAATCAATGATCAAATGACCAAAAGTGTGCGTTTCGAATCTACAAGATTCTTTATCGGCCAAATAGTGAAACGAACAGAAGTCAAATTCGAAATTAAGAAGCAAGTACGTTTATCGAAAAGTAAAAGAATTTTGAGGAAACAAAGAAAAACCTACAGTGGCTCTAAAAAGTATTTGTACACCTACATTTTTTAAAATATCTTTATATAATAAAATAATATTAATACAAAATATTAATACAAAATATGTCTATTAATGCCTTATGTACGGAAGCAGTGTATTTTTCAAGAACTCTCACTATTGTAATTGAAGCAAGTTAAACAAAAAAAAACGAAAATTTTATTACTCGAAAAAATATTAGTACATTGGCGTTTTACATAGGAAATACATAATTCTCTTAAGTTTTTAATACAAAACAAGTTTTTAATCTTGCACTCTGCAGTGAAATATTTCGCGACACATCGATATGCCTTCGAGCATAATTTCTTCGATAAATGCTACATTTCCAACTCCATTATAAAACATACAACCCTGAACTATCTATGTGCATTATTATTAAATCTAAGTGTACTAAATACTTTTTGGAGCCACTGTATATACACACACCATAGAATAAATTCCTGACGCTGTCCATACGAGAAGACTCGCGTTCACGCTTCCGGTATACTTAAGAACACCGGTCGGGCTAACAAAAATCCCGGAACCGATAATGGAACCGACGATGACGGTGATGCCGTTGACAAGCGACATTTTCGCCTCCAGTTTGATCTCGTCGTTGCCATCTTTTTCGTTGGTAGGAATCGGATCGTAAGGTCCCTTCTCACCGTCTTTGATGCTCCCTGACTTTGACATTCTTTCTGAAATGAGCAAGGAACGACAGTTCACAAGTGTAATATAAATACGTTAATTCTTTAGTGAGGTAAGCAGAACCTTAACGCCCCCTCTAATTAGTATTTACCGTCTCAGTCGACATTTTACAACCCCGGTCTATTTTTACACTCTTTTCTCTTACATTCGCTACAGCACAGCTACAGATGCGGAAGTGCTTATTATTACGAGAATTTTTTTTAAACGTACAGATAACAGAAAATTATAAACCGGTTTTATAGATTAGAGATTAGATCTCTGCAAATAGCTCCAGTTTTTGTTTGTTTGAAGATCGCTTAGGAAAAATCATTCTGCGCGGAAACACCTGCGCTGTATAACTTTTTTTTTATTCGTCTAATGTATTCTTTTGAAGCGTCACATTTTACTATTTATATAAATATAACATGTATGTGTTTTAATCAACAAAAAAAGCTTGTAGTGTTAAACTGTTGTGTGTACGCAGTTTTTTTTTCTTTTTTTTTATGCGCTTTCGATATAATTTAAGTACACTTGAATTTATTGCAGTTACTCGACGGGATCCGCACGTGGTATTTTACGAGCTGATCCGTATTCAATAGATATGCCTCGAGCGAGTCGCGAGAGAACAAGCACACGCGCGTGCTGAAGTTTATTTAGATATACATGTAATTTCGCGTGGTATATAACACACCTTACGTAACGCCCTAAGTTGTCAACCCCTCTCTACATTGATTATCCGCGCTACCAGAACAGCGAATCGATGATCGCATTACAACGATTGCCATTCACGTAATATAATCACATAAATCTCCACGCGAAATCAGTTTTTTTTTTTTTGCGCGCGCGGGTTTTTTACCATTTTGTGATTATCTGTTGAAAAGCAATCTGTTATTCGCGTGCAAATGCATCAGGTACTTTATATAGTTTATTTATATGTATATAGGAAATGTTGTATAAAACGAATACTTCGCGCGCTCGTAATTTTTCGCGAAGAGAAAACTCTCGATTTATATAATGGCCGACGATAAAGAACCGAGAATTTATTTCTGTGCGATTGTCTTTTCTCATCGGTTTTAAGAAACGCGATGAAAGCGAGACAAATTCTTTCTTCCCGAAGAATTTTCCATCACTGTCCTGAATAATGTATCAGATGCGAAGCTAAACAGAGAAAAAACTTTAATTAACTAACAGCGACGATATATCTTGAAGAAAAGAGGATAAGAATATATGTACGAGCAAGTGAGTCTCTCTCCGGAATGGAATGGGAGTTTATTTCTCTTGTGAGCGCATAGCAGATTCCATTTTGTCAGCAACAGGTTTGTCGGTAAAAACTTCTATTGACCTTTTTATCGATTCAGTGAAAGATCAGTTAGGGTATAATTAAATGTGGATAAAGATTTTTTTATTTAGAAAAATATTGGGAGCAAGTGCGTGTTTTTGAACATAGAGATAAAAGTTCTATAGAAAATTTTAACTAAGAGCTGTAGATATTACTAAATGTTTTTTATATATAAGAAATAATTACACACATATTACAAATAGACGCTAGTAAGCAATACAGTGTCATCCCACACATCGCTATTTTGAGTAAATTAGACGCCTTAAGATTGAAAAAAAAAAAAAGATGTTTGTATATATTTCTTTTAAAATGTTTGTGTATTTTTGATATATAAAAACATTTAAGTTTTTAAAAACACGATTGAAAAACGTTTTTTGATAGCTAAAAAACCATACTACATAAATATCTTAATATTTCAGCTTTGTGGGTTGACACTGTATTGCTTATTAGCGTCCAAATGTAATATTTAATTCGTATCTGACAACATGTAATTGAAGTTTACTTTGCATTTCTTTTCGTTATATTCTAATGTTATTATTAGTAACACAATATATATCACGATATATATCTGCCACGTTTACTTACGAATTTTTCACACAATCATGTATTATTATTATATTTCACTAACAGAAGAAAATAGATAATCGTTAAAGCGTCATCGTTATCGTTATCGCACTTTCTTGAGGAAAAACAAACCGAATAAGACTGAATCATTTGTCTACGCGTTTCATGCCACTTCGTCTTATCTGTCAAAGTGCAAGTGCTACGTTGCAAGCGCAGCTGCGAGGCTGGCTGAGAAAAGCGGAGTTTAGGAGTGACTTAATTTGAATTTTGCGTCACATCGGTCTGTACGCGTCATAATCTAGCAGTAATCTCGAGCAATCGTAGATGCGATTATCGATACACTGTTATCCGACAACTAGCAATTATCGATACGCCTTGTTATTACCAAGGCAAGGTTAACATCTAGCTTCAAAACAGAGGACAAACCTTGTTGATTTGTCCTCTGTTTTTCGATACGATACATCTGTTTCGCGCGCACACAAACTAATTTAAATTATTAAAATACACTTACAGTGTATATTTTGCTCTCTTTGCATCTCTTTTCTTCCACGATCGTTCGATTTGCTAATCGATAATCGAGCCTGCGTTACATCACTCGTTGGCGCAGGTATTTTAATATTAAAGAGAAGAAGGTGATTTAACTCCTCATTTACATGTCGTACAAATAACTTTTGACTCTTAACGTTTTAACGCATCGACTTATCATGTTTACACTGACAACTGTTTTATTATTTTGTTTCGACTCTCGGTTTATGCCTGACTTTTGAACATGATACGCACATATTGTAATCTTCGTTAATATAATATATGTATAATGTTGCTGTTTATTATTAGAAGTGTCTAAAGAAGTTTTCTTTCTTTCTTACCAAAAATAGCATCATAAAGTAACGAAAATTTCCACAATAATTATGCACAACGATTCTTTTGTAATTTTTGACAAATATTATTTACAAAATTTTACTTTGACAAAACTGTTGTGTTATGGCGAATCATCTTTTAGTGCAATCATTGCAAAATCGTCGTCATTCATGATGCCATTTTTGTGCAATATTTTCACAAGTTGCCTATTGAGGCTCTGTAAAGAGAGTAAACGTTTTGTCTTTTCATGTCTTGTTCTCCCTAAGAAACATTTCACGCAGAGAAATTTTGTCATCGATAAGTAGTATTTGATGAAAACGGAACGCAATTTGTGAGCGAACTTGTATTCTAAAGTCAATGCCCTTCTCGTAATGTCAAATCATTTGTGTCAATTGTCAGAAACGATTTGTTTCCACCTCCGTGAGTTCAGCGTGTGGCCGGATCTTTAATCACGCATTACACGACGACGTTTCGTCTCGCGATACAATGTATCTAATATCGGATGTCATGTGATATTCTCGCGTTACATCCTAACAAACCTCCGTGCATTCTGCACGCTTTCTTTTTCCTTAATGTGTACAAGAATTTCTTCTAAAATTGAATAAAAGATTTTAAGTTCAGAAGTTAAAAAAACTCTTCGTTAAAAAAAATTATATTTTTTTCCAGAGTCTTTCCAAGTTGATTTATTTAAAAAAAAATGTGTTTTGAAATATTTTCTATTTTAAGTAAAAACTTCCGAACTGAATGATAGTCAATAATTGGATATCGGGTTATAATTTTGAATTACGCGATTTTGCGTAGGATTTTTTGCGACACGCAAACGCATCGCAGAACCCCTTGATTCAAAGTTTTAATGCATCAGTCTCGCACTCCTACTGCTTCAGCTGTTGCACACATAGAAGAAATGCGTACGTATACCGTCCATGGCGGATTCTCTTCGATTCTTATACATGGATATTCTCGCGAACAAACATGTGTTTGAACGAAAGAGGTTTGCGTCCAAGCCTTATAGGATTATCTATATAGCTTTATCCTTTCTACAATACTCTAATTCTTCCCCCTGAGAACCAGACGTTCTGCCAGACGCGTTCCACGAAACCTAACTTTTCACCAGTTCAACGGATGTCCTGTTATTTTCTGGAGTATTATTTCTTTAATTAGTCTAGAAAAAAACAGAAAATTTAAAAAAAAAACTTAAATTAAATTTATTAAAATATTTGCCAATTTTAATTTGTTGAATAGACTCTATAATACCAGTCTCTAATCCCCCCCTCTCCCGAGAACCAGAAGTTCTGCCAGACGCGTTCTACGAAATCTAACTATATTTTCATCAGTTCAACGAATGTTCTGTTATTTTCGGTAATATTATTTCTTTAATTAGTCTAAAAAAAAGACAGAAAATTTAAATAAAAAAAATTAAATTAAATTTATTAAAATATCTGTAAATTTTAATTTGTTGAACAGACTCTATTGCTTACTTGTTACAGAATTTATTTTTTCTAACAAAAATTTCTTTTACAATTTGATATTTATAAATTAATTTCTATTTTCCACGGGTATAAAATGATAAATGACAATAATAACACGTTTTTTTTCATCTGTGCAGGTGGAATGTGATGGAACGAGATTATATCGCTTGTTAATTTCAGCGCGTGCTGACTAAGTCGCGACAAGCCCATGAGTGCCCGTGAAAGTCTGGCCGAATGTTGCATCATTACTTTTTATTGATCCCAAACTGACCTCCGGCGCGTGTTGGCGCGCTGGCTTGAAGCGAATTGTGGTTAAAGACACCTGTGGCGAGAGCAAAGACACCGGTATCATCGATTACCTTCCGCGAAGAACGATAGCATATCATTTTACGACGCGAACATGACAAATCGATTGGTTCGCTCTTGACATGAATTTTGTTTGTAAAAAGTCGGAAAATTATTCCACACATTATCGCAATTTGCCTAACAACAGTTAATCATCAAATTAAAATGGTCCGGAGGTATGTTTTTTAATATTAATTAAATGTTTTAAGTTCTTCGATTGGCGTATCGCAAATTATGCTTTTGATTCTCGCGCGTACTTCGCTTCGAGTGCGCTCGCGATATTCACGTGCGACATTAACCGGCAACGAAAGGGCCAGTTTCCAGCAGCGATAAGCAGAGAGCGAACGAGCGGCTGACAAGAAAATCAATAGGCCACGTAGGTCGCCGACCGGGAGTCCCGAACCCAGTTTTCGCCATCTGATATTAATGCCGCAAGATAATGACGCGACTGATGTGCCAAATCGCTCGACCACCAGGGAACGCCCTTTATTCGCGTTCCTTCCTAATGCGTAATGTCGATAAGGAACGTCACACGCGGATATTACGAAGATATGAGTACTTATAAAACGGAAATGATAAAATGATTACATTCTGAAATTTCTTAGAAAAAAGCGACGGAAATTCAAAAAGGTAATTCGCGTCTTTTAATATCAAAGATAATTTCTCTTTTATTGCATTTTTTTTATTTCCGATAAATAAAATTTTCCTGAAGTGTCATTTTACGTTTGTAAAAGCGAAACAACATTGTGATATTGAAAACGACAAAAAACACGAAAATTACAGTCATTAACTGTTAGTCATTCTAACAGTTTTGATTATTTTCTTTTTCGATATAATAAACTTTTTTATTCTCTGCGCGAATTAAGCTTTTACTATTTATAAAGGAACAGTCGATATTAAATTGTGCGTTGCATAATTAGGTGACGTGTGTCTCATCGAAACGCACACGTCGGAAATCAGCTTGGAAATGAGGGAAAACCTTTTCGCAATATCATGAAATACAAAGTACGTCGAAATAAAAAAACTGCTTTTTACAGAAAAAATCACTGAAATGCGAATTTTACTGAGGGTTTTTGAACTAACGGTATTTCTTTTGCGTGTGACTTTTCTTCACGTATTTAACGATAAAGTGTAGCAATAACATTTGCAAAAGTATATATTTCTAATTTCCCGCACATTGCAAGGATACGCCGACAAGCGATCGTGATAAAACAATTTAATATGCAAGTTGCAGAATACATCAATGCAAATGATTTAATCTCGTCGTATTGTGCGTTTAATCACGCCTCTTTCTCGCTTTGCCTAACACGAAATCAAAAGCTTTCCGCGAATCATGATTCATGCGGGAGAGCGGTTCATCCTTAACCTTCTCCAAAACGCTCCCTTCGAAACTACCCCCGGGCCGGATGATGCAAGGCATGAAAAGCCGCCATGCTGATGCGCGAGCCGCACGGTTACCGCAAGCATCATCACATCGCATTTTCTCCAACATACCGAAAGTATCGCGATTATCGTATTCGCGATCAATAATCCATCTTTTAGCCTGTTACTTTCGAGTGACGGCAGAAAATTCCGCAGGACTTTTCATTCAACATCGCGAAGAGGATTCGAGCCGCGCGTTCTCGCACTCTGCGTATATCGCGCGATGTTTTTTACGTATATTTTCCGCGGCTAACGATCACGACGTGTTGTTTCTCACCTGTTTCGCGAACGTGTCACGAGTAATTACAATTGAGGAAATGCGAGGAATTACGACGAAATTGGCGCGCACGTCACTGCACACAGGATCGATCTCAGACGCCGGCCATGGTGCGATTTTCCGGATTTCGCGTTTGGCTAGCTTCTGATTGCTGTTCAAAAATCCGAACTCTCTCGAACACTGTTGGGAAAACGGTCACGTCGATCGCGCACTACTCTAAATCTACGATCTTTTTCGCTCGACGATCTCGCGGACCATGCGATGGGAAGCCACGAGGAAGCTTGGGAACGAAAGCGCGAAGTGTGCTCGACACGCTAGTCGGGCTCTGAATGACCGCCGCTCTTGTCTGCTCCGATCTGTTAGCTCCACTCACACACTAAGAGTAGTGTGGCTGTGTGTATACGTGAGCGAGGGGGAAAATGCGCCACCGAGTCATCGTGCCACCCTCGGATGGCGTATTGAGCGATCGGTCGCTTCAAGCACGCCACCCTCGAGATTTTAGGAACAAGAAAAATAAAATCGCTAAAGGAACTGGAAGAGATATGGGGTGATAGGCTGATTTAAATGCATAGGCAACGTGAAAAAAACATTATCAATAGGATATCATCAAGGACGATCAAACACAGTTTGTTTGAAAGTAAAGAGAAGCGAGATATCTTTTAAGAAACAAGATATCTTTTTTCTCTTATGAATGCGCATGCTGCGCGTTTTGTTTGCTTACTCGTAGTTTAAATAATAACAAAGAATCGACTAGATGAATAGATGCGCGATATGAATTATGTTAATCTAATTTACGACACGAAGATCGAGAAAACATCGAACGCGCGATTCGAAGAAGAGTCAACGTTCTAATACAGTTAAGTGACTTAATAATATTGTGCAACACATATTAGTTATTTTGTTTCTTTCTGGGAAAAAAGTGATTTTTACACATTTTAAGGTAGTTCTATCACGAGACAAAAGTTCTGACATAAATTCCAATTGTCTATATAATTGCATCTTGCTTCTCGTGAAATATGACAATATAAGGAAACGGTTTGGATCTTCTTCACACTGAAGAACTAAAGTGATAAATGTGATCGAAAAATCCCTTTTAGCACCCATGAAATCCGGCCCCACGTGATAGAACTACTTTAATGAGAAATCAAATCTCAGAATAAAATTCACTCCAGAATATGATACAAATTTGTTACATGTAGGTAGCTGTTCGTTTTGCATCGACATTAAATTTTTAAGAAAGTTTTTACATTCGGAACCGATAGAAGAATTTTCAAAAGTTGGACAAAAGAGGGGAATAGAATGAAAGATCTGAACAAAAAAAAAAAAGAAAAGACCGCGCGCGATTTTTGTCCCTCTTCTGACCTGATACTCCTTTTCAACCACGGCCAGGTGGCCAGTTTCTTTGGCATTAACTCGCATGATCGCTCCGTAAATGGTTAGCAATGTACAAATTACTGTACGAGAGTTCCCACCAAAACCAGAATGACTGATGTAAGAGACTCAAGATTGAACGCATATCTATGCATTACTACATTGTTTACTTCGTAGAAAAATTAATTATCCGTAGATGACGAAATATTATCTCAAGATTCGTAAGATATACAGTGTTATGGAAGTAGAAAAAAGAAGCGAGTAAACCACTTCTAATATTAATGGAAATCAATAACAAGAGATCTATCTTTGCATCATAGTGTATTAACGTTTTTAAACGCGTAAATAATAATGTTATCATTATCGTTTTTGCGATATGTCGGAACGGATGATTGAACATGGAAATATATGCGATATATGATGTATATTTTCAGCGATGAAAGAAAAGAAATGTGATAATGAACAACTGTAAATGTAGTTTTGCATCGAACGTGTGTTATTATGTAAATTCTTTTACGCGACTTTATTGCGTTATTGTATCATTTTTGAAAGTACATATTAGTTCTAATAGCGCATAATATCTCAAGACAAGAAAACACACACACAATATAAAAACTAGTAAAATATTATTATTGCTCGAGATTTCCTCGAGCATCTCATTTTGAAAGGTACCTGAGATTCGAAAAATTTGACATACGGAAAATCTGTCGCGAGATCAAGGACTTCTGTTGCGTACGATATTATCCGATGACGTCAGATAATCAATACCAAAAAGCGACGTTTGCTTACGTCATTGTAGAACACGGTATCTTCTTTTTTTTTCTCGTTAGGAAAAAGAAGAAGAAATCAGGCTATCGTGTTGAAGTAAAAAAGCATCAGGTAAAAGTTTATCTAACTACTCGTTCTAGATGATGAGATAGAAAGTTTAAAAATAGTTTTTCTCAAACTGCGCTTTCAAAGTTTCTTAAATTTGATGCAATTTGTGGCATATTAAGTTTAGTAATTAAACTCCTAAAAAATAAATTATATAATATCAATTTTAAATATTAATTTAATATATAAATTTTCTTTTATATTTTTTTACATTTAACATTTGTTCCGGATACTTGTTCATTGTTGATATCTTACTTGATAATAATCAAGTAAATAAATAAAGTCGAATTCATTCATGATTCAACGTCTTTTCTTTACTAAACGCCAATAGATAAAAAATTTTGTCGATTTGTCACTATCATGACACGATAACGAACGTTCGCGCAATTCGACGGATAAACAATTGCGAGAGACATTATTGGATAAATTTACATGGTACATTGACTACTTTTTAACACAAATAATGGAGTATATAATAAATTTTTTGAATTATTTTTCTGGACAAAATTAAAATTCAATATTTTGCTGAATCAAAGATATAGAAAATATCTTTGATCTCGTGATGAAAAACCAAACGATATCTGATTAATAAAATTTTTCAATGGTTATTAAACATATTTTTTGAGCTATAAGAGCTATTTTTTCTATCGACATAGCAATTTTCTAATTTAGAGTATCTAATTTACAGTCATCTAATTTACAAAGGTTGCACTCTTGCAAGTACGTCCGGCATTGCAATTACGTTGTCATTAAATTACGCATGCAACGCGTGATTATACGAGCGAAGTATGAACATAATACATATCACCAGTGATATTACGGTCACGTTAAAATAAGTAAAATTATGTATTTTGCTAACTGAAAATTCCTTTGTTACAAATAAAATTATTCGAGCTTGCGAATATGTCTGGTGATGAAACAAATATGTTTTTAGTAACGAGAACTAATACAAAATTTATTATTTTTTACAAAGATAATTGAATTGCAAATTAACAAAAGCTATTCATAAATTTAATATTTCTCGGTAACATTACTAATTCTTTTGTATTATATTTGAATTTATCTACATTCTTACACACACATACACACACACACACACACAATTACTGTAGATTAGATGTTGCCTTTGACGTAGAATTATGGCTATTATTTTGCGTTATCATCTCTCATAAAAAACTTTCGTCATTAATTTCACTACCGCGTGCGATAACCTCACGTACTAACTAAAGTTTTTGACGATATTGGAAATATTCATGACACGAATAGATAAATGCTCTGCGAACGACATAAACTGTTTTATATTCCGTAGATTTCCGTATTTAATTGCTTTTTAGTAGCGCGATTCGATTTATAATATATAATCAGAAAATATTTAGAGAGAATCGTGTACAATTTACTTATGTACGCGTGCATCTTTATCTCAAATATTAAATCAAATCCCAAAAAATAAGTTCTCTGATATTCAATTAATGTTAAAAAACAAATTGGTCAAGATAGATCAAAACATATTAATTAAACATACATATTCGAATAACCGAACGTTAATCGTTGCTCTAATCACTAGATATTGCGTCATATGTACATCTGCAAAAGATTTCGTACCAATTTGAGCGATCATTACACTGTCCGACACTGTTTTTGTATAAGACTTGCTGTTTGTCATTTTTTGAAAATTTTTGATCGCTGAATATGAATCTAAGCTCAGAAAGGTTTCATCACGTCACATTTCTAAGAAAATTAGGGTAATAGAGACCAAAAATGACAAATTTGATCATATTTAGAATGATATGCGGTTAAGGAAATTTTATTTTTCCAATTCTGTCTACACACTATCTTAAAGTATTACAGTAGTGCCTCGCGTATTTGCCACATGTTTCCCTCAATAGAGAATATATTGAGAGAAACATGCGGCAAATACGCGGCAAATACGTGAGGCACTACTGTATATTCTTTATCTTTAAAATGAAAATGAATTTGTTTTTCGTTTCTGTACGATTTTTTAAGAGGATGCTGAACTGACAAAGGAAGTCCGTCGCAAATGTCACTTAGCAGCTACGCTATCGGATATGTGGCGTCATCTTTCGGGACCGAGCTTCTAGGGACTGAAAACTTCTAGGGACTGAAAACACAAGGCTAGATGACACGAGAGAGACGTATGATTCTTGTATGACGGTTGTAAATAAAAGGCGTTTTCTGCTAAAATTTTACAAATCGTACTTCAAATTTTTCTCTTCTCACAAGGCTTCCAAATCCTTTTTGA
>QVOB01008239.1:0-11686 GCA_014839585.1 Pseudomyrmex concolor | reverse complement strand
TATATATATATATATATATATATATATATATATATATATATATATATATATATATATACACATATATATACATATATATCTGATACACGCATGGTTTACTTTTTAAGCACCGTGCACATGAAACAAAAAATCGACGATATTAATCTTAAACAAAATCTGCAAGAATCTCGTGATTTTGATATATTTTGATACGATGTGGAGAAGATGTGGCAAAGAGTTCGATCGTCGCCGTTTCTATCATATAAATTGTCGTGAAAGATCCGCACAAGCTAGGGAAATGGATAAGATTGTACATTTAAGAATAACAACTCATACGTGCGTTTGGCGCTAACACACTCTCTCGTCTCTCGCGGGTTTATTAACAAAAGTAACATCAGCACCGATTCGTTAAAATCGCTTTTGTTTTGTTTTAAATTGAGCAAAGTGTGAAATTCTCCGAAGAGAGTGTTGCTGATATGATGCGATTCTTAATCGCTAAACGCGCGATGAGAGAACGCGGGCCTACGTAACATTCTTGACCGAAGTACCACTTGTACATAAAAAAAAAAGAGGGATAATTTATTCTATTTATGGAAGAGAAAGAAAAAAAGAAAGAAAAACAGGTGAAAATATGTTGCGTTACATTTGAGTAGTTTTGCATGTGCTTCTCAGTGTCTCTGCCGCACGTGGCTACAAGCCGCGCGCTTGGCGAGAGTTCGCGCGTAAAACGCATTCAATATAAATATATAAATATATAAATATATATACATATGTATATGTATATATATATATATATGTATACATAGCGCAGTTAGAAAGTGATATACCGAGATCGAGATACGACGATGACGTGCGATGAACGTAAATATATTCGTTCGCGGATTGTCTCTGTAGCGACGATCCTTATATAAAAAAAAAAAAAAGAGCACGCCGTTTAGGAAGCACGCCGCGCGTTGCCGTCTCTCGTATAATAAAAGCCGACGGGTCACTTTTGCGGATGATTGCACGTCATCGCAGAGTACCTAGGAATATATTCTTAATATGTGAAGAAAATATATAAGAATTAACACAGGTGTCTCGTTGTATTTGTATAAATAAGGTGTAAAGAAAACCAAAAAAACAAAAAAAACAAAAAAAAAGTAACAGAATGGTGTCATTTTTCTCATGTGGTCATTGAGCGAGAGACTTCATAAATGATGCTACGTACCGGGTGAATTCTAAATTGCATACAAGCGTATTAATTGCGTGTTCGCATGTTTATCTCGATGTAAGATTGGAACAAGCGGTGTGTCTCTCACAAAGAAAAGATTCCGAGTAATTTTTATTACAGTATGTGCGCGCCAAATTCGGGAAGTGTTTCACTTACTGTTTTAAATTCTTGACTTGCACGTCAAGCGTTCAATCACAAGAGCATATTTTTTTTATTTTTGATCGAAGAAAGGTTTTTTTTTAATCCCAGTCTCTAGATCGATTTTTAGCGAAATAGAATTAAAATCACTGTACGAAACGAGAGAGAGAAAGAGAGAGATGTAAACGGCGGGAAGAGAATACAAGGAGATGAAGAATATCGCGACGAATGATAAATTACATCTCATACCACGGGGATTGCGAACGCGAACGGTTTTCCTGAAGAGAAAAAAACATTTCTGGAACAATCTGTATTTAAAATCGGAAAAATGTAAAGTGACGAGAAAGGAAAGGATGCTTTTTGGATTACGCGTTAAAACTTTTATGTCGTTTAGCTCGCGGCTGTGATCATTTTAGAAACACCCATGTGTACGGACCCGAACCAGCAATCAACTTTGTGATAGCCTGTGTGTGTGTACTGAATCTCATGAAAACATCGTTTATAAATATTAATCCTCCCTCCCCTCTTCCCCCATCTCCTTAATAGTTAAGATGTAATTATTAGAGTCTCATCACACACGTACACGCGCAAAAGAGAAAAAAAAATATTTACTATGTCATTAAGTGATAATGAAGATTGTGTTGTCCCCTGATTTGTATCATGTAGGCACGTTTAATAATAAATCGAAATATTATCAAGAGATTGTTTATTATTCTCCATTGGGAAAAGTTTTCTTTGTGAAATGTCTGTTAGGCGATTATACCTGCATATTATGTGCGAGAGTGGAGTACATAAATCTTCGATCTATGCGAGACCTTTCGACTTCCGAAAATAGTATAGCACGTACGCATATACGCGACCGTTCACAAGCCTATAATTAAACCTGGCCATTGCGGCCAGCAAACATGCAGGTTTCAGTACGCTAAGGTAGCGGCCGGTGTGCGATACTTCCGTGACAACTATTCTAGCAATTTTCGGAGTCTCCGAGAGAATTCAATGAGAGAGATAATTTTTAGAGAAAGTTTTGACAAGGCACAATTGTAATTTTTCAATTTTTTTTTTAACGCACTCTTTGGTTAAGCCGCGCATCGCAGATTTTATTACGTTCATGAATAATTCATGGCTCATCTTTCTCGCTCGCTCTCTCTCGAAAGAAATCGCATGTAAAAACGAAACTTGAAGAAGATAATTCGCAAACGTGAGATAACTTGCGGACCTAAGTTTTTTTTTTCCTGAAACGACTGAAGTTAATCTGTTTTCGACGATCCTCTGATGAATTAATTGACAATGGAAGCTACTTCGAGTCGAGGGATATGCCCGGTGTGCGGTAAAAACGCCACGTTGAAGTGCGGCAACTGCAGGCGCGAATTTTATTGCGACAAGTCGCATCAGTCTCAGGACTGGCCGCGTCACAAATCCACGTGCAACGCCTGGCAGATAAGTCACAGCTCCGATCTCGGACGACACTTGCTGGCGACCAGGGACCTCGCGCCGGGAGACGTGGTCCTCTCGGAGACGCCTCTGGTCTGGGGACCGTCGATTCACGACTCGAGTCAGCGGCTCTGCGTCGGTTGCGGCAAACGATGCGAAGACGTGAGATGCGACAAGTGTCGCTGGCCGGTATGCAAATCCAATTGCGAGGGATTGTCCGACAAAAAGAGACACAAATTAGAGTGCGCTCTTCTTGCTCGAGCCAGAATCATTCCCAGGTATCCAATACGCAAGATAAGACAAGATGATATTGACTCTGACAGACTTTGAATCGTTGAGTTTGATCTTTTTTAAAAATCTATCTTAAAAAATACTTAAAACATTGAGACCTGTTTAATATTTACGTATCTAATAATAATATTTCTTTAATAAATATTCGGTCATTGAGCCATTTATGTAGTATGCGCGTATATATATATGTTTGTAGATGCGAAGTTCTTCTGGTGATCCGCATGCTGATACTGTGGCGCACGAAATCAAAGCGCTGGACGTTCTTGATCAATCTGCAGAGTCACGAGGATTCGCGAGGACCCGGGACGGAGGCTCACAACGAAGTGATGAGCATAATTCAGCATCTCCGGCCGCTCTTGACGATGGCGTCCGACTGCGAGAACGTTCTGCCAAAGATCTGCGGTTTGATCGATGTAAACGCGCTGGAAACCATGCCGCCGGAAGGCTCCGTGGCGATTTACGAAAACGCGTCCCTTCTAGAGCACTCGTGTGTGGCGAATACACGGCATAGCTTTCACATCGACGATAAGGGCAGACCGCGTATCACCGTGTACGCAGTCACGTTCATTAAAAAGTACATACACGTTGTATATTTGTTTATCTCTTCATTCAAAGATTAGATTTTCTAGGTGCATATGTGCAAAATTTATTAGAAACAAAAATAAAAATGTGTGTAGTAAACAGCTCCGATGATTTAAATTTAATTAGAAGTAGATTGAACAATGATTGTCATTAAAAACCTAGTTGTTATGTAAATCATGTTTTAATTGACTTGATTAACAAATGATAAACGTTTATGTTATTGCTTTGGTTAATATATAATTGTTAATAAATAATTAATAATTGATCAGTGATTAGATATTGCAGTAATTCATTTAATAATTAAAAAATCATTGTTCAATCTCTACTTCATATATAAGATTTATTTATCGTTAAACACGTCACGATTAAACATTTTTTAGAGGAGAGCACCTGAGCACCATGTACACACACGCGCTCTGGTGCACCAGAGCCAGACGGGAGCATCTTCTCAACACGAAGTACTTCACCTGTCGATGCGAGCGTTGCGCCGATCCTACGGAACTGGGCACTCATTTAGGCACTTTACAGTGTCCCTGTAAAAAAGGACTCATGTTGCCGAACGATCCTCTTAACCCGAACACCGACTGGTCCTGCAATGTGTGTCCGGGAATAGTCACGTCCTCGGAGGTCGCCGAGTTGACGGATAAGTTGGAGGAAGAGGTCACGGAAATAATGGAACAGGCGAACGAGCACGTTTTGTCTGATCTTCTTTCGCGGTAAACACTTTCTCCGTTTAATTTACGAATAAGTAATTTACGAATAATTCATTTACGATAAATTGTTCATTCAGATTGACGGTGCTGCTGCATCTCGGTCATCAACACTGCATATCCGTGGCTCATTCTCTGATACAATTACTCGCGCCGAGCGATCCAACGAAGTCGGATCTGTGCAAACGCATTCTCGATACGGTAACCCGATTAGATCCGTATGGTGCGCGCTTGGGGCTTTACACGGCGGTCACGTTGCGAGAGCTCGCGTCTTGTCCCGGCGAAGACAGACGGGCCCATCTCTCGAGAGCAGCTTCGTTACTGCAGGCGGAACCGCCGAATTCGCCCGGTGAAAAGCTCCTCAGACTCATCCAGACGGAACTCTGATTTGCCGGAGATGCTTGAGAACACAGTCGCGTGTTTTTAAATACAGAAACAAACGAGGGATTCGTTTTCTTCTCACTTTTATTACAAATATGCAAAATATTTTGTTTTCCATGTCAGCGCGAACAATTGCTTGGATAAATTTTATGTATTTTATTTTAAGTATTTTATTTTACTTTTTTTTGTTTTATTTCGAGTGCAACTTATTATGTTCGAATATAGATGAAATCGTGAAAATCATAAAATAAAAAAATCGATATATTCTATTTAGAATAAAACCTATACACATATAAAAGACTTAAAATTATATATGTATATATATATATATATATATATATATATATATATAATATACATACACATGTTATACGAATTATCAAAATATATACGTTGATGTGTACCTGTTCCTTATTTACGTCTAATTGTTGTACACATGCGATAAAAATCTAGACTAGATGACTGCGCCTCGAAATGCGACTGAATGTAAATCTTGAAATCCGAAAGAACAACTTCTCGCCTCAAGACATTGATACAACGAGATAATACACAAGTCGACCGATAAATATATATCGTCGCACGATCGTATTTGTACTTATCTTTTTTTTTTTTTTTCGGTGTGTGGATAGAGTTTTGAGAATCGTCGCAACGCTTTTGAAAACAAAGTTCTCTTAATAAGGAATTGAATATTCTATAGATCATGTTAGACAAAAACGTCGCGTGCGTACACCCAGAAGAGGGTAAGACAACGACTGGCCCTTCAGCTGCGCCGTGACCTGCAAGGTATAGGCCTTGCCGGGCTGCAGCCTCCTCAAGGTGAAAGGAAGCGCCCTGTCTTTCGGCGCGCTTCGCTTCTCCTCGCAGACCTCGAACGTGTACTCGGACCGTCTGCGCCGATGGAGACCGCACTGATCCGGAACGCTGGCCAGGGACGACGAACTCCGCAGCTCCTTGACGAGGATGCAATACTTGGCGGCCCCGGCCGGCTCAACGCCTATCGTCACCTCGTGACAGGTCCTCAGAGATCGGTACTCTCGCGGTGTACTTCTCGACGGTATCTGTGACAGCGCGTGTAACATAAAATGAAGGATAGAATTTCCCCGATGCTCGTTGTTTGTACATCAGGAAAGATCACTTTGGTTACATACTTGTGGATAAATCGTGGATGATTCTTGCGTTGCTAGCACTTTTATGGCGGATACTCGAACCAGCTCTTGCGGTGTGGTCGATATACGCAACGTGTACATTTTGCCGGAAGATAGAGGGGGCACATCCAATGAGGCATATCCTACTACCTCTTTTTCCTGCCGATCATACGAAACGCTCATATATACGCTATCATCTATACGCGCATCGTCGTAAAACCATTTCTCGATTTTATAATCGTGTCTTGTGCAGTGCGAATTTTTAATAAATGACTCTTCGCTCAAAGTTTTGAATTATATATAATAAATTTTGTAAATTACATATAATTTATTAAATAATTTAAGGATAAACGCGGCAACAATGGAAAACAAAATTTTGCATGGCTTAGCGAAAGAAACATTTACCAAGCTTGAAATTTTTCTTGCTGATCATATGGAAACTAATCCTCTCGCTGTTCCGGCACAGCGAAACTTGGTTCTTTTTTCCGCAAGAATAATTGTAACATAAGTTTACATTTAATTATTTTTTGCCGACTTCTGTTTACCCGTATTATTCCTGGTCCGCTTAATTTCGCCTTCACGATACCTCCGCCACAGGGAAATATGTAAAAGGTGCTCGTAGTATTGTCCGGCGGACGATAACGAAAATTGACGAAGCCGTCTGTCTTCCGCAGATTGGCTACGGTGTAGCGACCGGTTCGCAGTAACAGCTCTGGAGTTTTTCTGAACCTGATAGCGTCGGTGGCAACCCGATTCGAAACGTTGTTCCGTGTGTTTACCTGTCGGATCAGCACACGATGTTTCTCTTATTTACGAAACAATAAACTTTAGCGAAATAAGTGAACGATAATATCGCGATTAATACTATTGCAAGTGTAATAAATATTTCACTGAGAACATAAGTAGTCCGCGATCGACTTCACGTGCGATTTTACAAACGTTCGATTACATTAAACGTGACGTAATATAGAGAAACACCGACCACATATAGAGTGAAATTGTACGTAGTGTCGTATCTCATTCTGTGAAGCGTCAGTTTGGTCTGCCGCACGCAATGTAACCCTTCCGGAATATTGCGATGATGATGTTCCTTCGACGAGGATCCGGTTCTCGTCAGACGCGGATGAGCTTTCAGTACGTTCCGAGCGGCGCAGAGCGTCGACGGGTGCGGCTGGGAACCCGAGGTGACGGCCAAACAGTAGTTCGATAGATGAGGATCCACCGGGCTGAAAAAAAAATCAACGTTTTTTTCCCCTTTCTTCGAGACGCGCATCAAAATTACGAATAACGTTGCGCGCGATTCCATATCCGAGAAAAATTCCTACTGTTGCAAGTCGCGAGAGATGAAGTCCTGTGTTATTTTGTTTTCCAAATCTCTCGCGACATATTTAAAATTTGTTTTAATCGAGAAACGCGCGCGGCGAGAAGAGAACAATTACCTTTTGCTCCAGGATATCGTCAGTCGCCGCTTGCTTCGTCGCTGCTGAAACCTAAGCGAACGGTACCGATATTCCTCGTTCGCGTACATAGCCGGCACGTGGTCTAGAACGCTAGACGTCGCGTAAAGGAGCACCGTGCCGGACGGACGTTCCGCCGAATCGTCGTTGCTCGTCGTCAGTTCCAACGACTTGATCTCGAACCAGTAGAGACCGGCTCGCGTCTTTGGTATCGTGAAATTTTGGTCCTCCGCGCCTTCGTACGAGAACAGAGGAGAACCCGGTTTCAGAGTCTTCACAGGCCATCGTGTTTGCGCTAATCATTTTTCATTTAACACACGATGATAAATAACAAAAGCATTCGGAGGACACACAAAAAAAAACAGTTTTCTTGAGATTACCAAATTTTGGTTTCCAAAACACTTTATTTGGTATGATTTACCAAATTTTTGTCATCTCAACAAAACTCTTTTTTCAGTGCACCTCGTTAACTCGAAACTCAAGCCCAAACCTCTTTAATTATTTTCCGTTTCTGTTTGAAATTCGAGATAGCGAGGTTTGACTGTACTGTAAATGAATCGTTTGTATACAAAAATATAAAATAACCAAAATTTGGTAAATCATACCAAATAAAGTGTTTTGGAAACCAAATTTTGGTTAAGATTACCAAAATTTGGTAATCTCAACAAAAAACTGTTTTTTCTGTGTATATTCTACGGAATGATAAAAAAAAAAAAAAAAAAAACATGTTAATCTCCAGATATCATAGAAATAAGAAGAATTTTTCACGTACACTTTATCCCATCGACTTCCTGATCGTTTTCGGGCGGCGCCACGTAACTGACCGTCCAGGATATCGGACCGCTGCACGGGCTAACGAGTAACGTGAGAGGTGGTCCTTCCCGTGGACTCAAATAATAGAACCTGTAAGAATTTTATCTGCATCCAGTTTGGTATTGATGTTCGCAGCACGTTGAACGTATGCAAAACGTCGTCAAATTGGATGTAACGGTACAAAAATGTAATTTTGATCGTTTATAATTTTTAATCATTTTTTTTTTTTTTAACACAGAGTCGAGTGTGTAAGTTTTTGCGCGATAACGATTTCGTATCACTTCCGACACGCCGCGCATTCCTCACGGAATGCTGGAAGAAAAAACCCGCGTCCCCGTCATAAAACTCCGATTAAGCCGCCGATTTATCGTTTTAACCCGGTACGCTCGCGCAAGCCTCTCGTTATCATAATCGCCATCGATCGGCAAAGTTAATCCGACGAGGAACACCGCATCATGCGGCGGATGCGGCATATCATAATCGACATAATTGCCTTGTAGTTGCAACAGTCTCGAAGTCACGCAACACATATACATGCAAGCGCACGTGTATCGAATTGAGCGCGCCGTTATATTTAGTCACAATGTTTGATCAAACTGATACAATTTGTTTTTCTCTTCCACCTCTTTCCTTTCTCTCTCTTTCTCTCTCTCGCTCTCCGAAGATTACACCGGTTAACTTTACGCCTCAACAAGATTGCTCATCCTGTACCGGATCCGCCGCTCCGTTGTACCCTCTGTTGGAGAGGCGTGCTTTTTTTTCTTTTCTTTTCGACAACGCGCGCGGCTCAACCCGTTAGCTTCCGAGCGTTGCCGCCATCATCGTGTCGTCGTTCTCGAGGAACGTCGAGACGCTCGTCGTCGTCGTCGTCGTCGTCGTACAGTTGCAGTCGCCACACGTGCACCTCTCGTTCGCGTCTGGCGGTGAGACAGCTATTGTAAAATTAGCGTCACAGCACAATGCCGGCGTCGCGGCGTCTGGGGTCGCGTAGCCGCGACCCCCGTGATCTAAATCCGGCATCGCGCGCGGAAAGTCGTCCTGAACGCGAAAGAGAAAAAGAGGGAGAGGCGGGAAGAGCCCCGAATTGATCCTGTTGGTACGTCTGTTCTCTACTTCGTTTTCTTTTTTTCTCTCTTTTTCTCGTGTCACGAGTCTGCCGCAAGTTTCGTGGAAAGTCGCGACCGAGAGATGGGGTAGGGGCGCTTTACGGCGCGTGGCGTTGCTCATCCTTCTTCCTCCTGAGGCGCGAAGAAGAGCAAGGAGAGCAACTCTGCGGAAGGTGCGACTCGAGTCCAAAAAAAAAAAAAAATTAATAATAACATTAACGCGTACGGTTTAAAAACAATTTTCGTTAAATATTACAAAATTTCTATTTATGTTTCTTGTTACAGAACTTCGACGTGTTGTAAAGCAAAAAGTATTTCTCGTACAAATGGATATCAGGATGCGATAAAGTATAATATTGACTTAAAAATTATATACTGTTTTTTTTTTTTTTTTTTTTAAAGAAAACAATACATACAATGTAACAAGAAAATTCGCGCCACGCGCAATGTCAACGACATAGGAAGTGTCACGGTCTTCGCGCATTTGCATGTGTGCAAAGGTATTCAAAGCATGAGAATCGAGGAAGTGAGAAAATCGTCTATTCACGATTGTTGCGCTTAAAATTTGGCAGACGTAATTTCTCATTGTTAAAGAGTGTTCGCGCTCTACACGCGCACTACATACATGAATTATATTATCTTAAATATGCATGCGTACGCGCGTGAAAGGGATATTATCTTGCAGAATATTCGCATCCGGTCCCGATAAAAATAAAAAAAAATTTGTAAAACCAAAATTACATATGTAATTCTGTGTTTCTCGACTCTTTGGTCAGACTTTCGTGGAAACCATCTGATAGGAGGACTTTATGACGCGTAGCGTCGCGTCGCGACGGGCCATTAGATGCCGGGTGTATATTGTAAGGGTGCAAAGGAGCATGAAGACAATAACGGTGGAGCGGCCAAATTTTATCATTCCTCTCCATCGTGCGTTCAACAATCGATAGCGCGTACAGCCTTTGTCTTCTGTCATACAATCAACAATTTATCCTCTTACGATTTTTAAATATTTGCAATGTTTTTTTACATGTATGTGAAGTAATTTTTGTTAAGTAATTTTTTCCCCTTCTCCCCCCCACCCAATCAATCAATACAATTATCGGAGTGAGTAAAAATGTTAAGTAAAACAAATTGAACGATTTATTTCTTGAGCTGTAAAAAATTTCAAAGAAATAAGCAACTGCTTTTTTTGCAATTGCTTTTTTTACGACACGTATCGTCGCAACGGCCTTCGTCTGGCTTTTCCCATACGGCGTGGCATCACACAATGTTTATCTCGCTGTATTCATTGCGAGTGAACAAAAGCATCGGCTGTAACCCTTTATACCGCCACGCGATATTGGTCGAATGTATCGAATCGCGCGCGTACACAAAATGTGCATCGAATTACGTACACAAGCGTATAACACGCTGTGGTTGACAAAACGCGGCAAACGGGGTGTGCGTGACGTTGCTATAAACTTTCGTGGTTCTCCCGTCGTGCGTATCGAGCAAACAATTTACGCACTCAGAAATAGTTGTTTAAATATTTCGTTCCGACTAAAGAAAGAGAAAGAAAGGGAATACGCACACGCAGCTCGCGTGGCTATAATTGCGCGTGCTAAATTTTGCCGGATGAAATTTATCGGAAAGCAAGGCGCGGATTATTAGATTTCATACAACCGCGTCCGTGCGTTAGTTGTTGTAAAATATCTTGACAAGTAGAGTTAGCGTCTAAGAAGTAAGTTTTCTAATTGTCACAAAGAGTTAAAAAAAAAAAAATAGAACACGAAAAAGTCAGATTATTATGTGCAAATGAGATACGCGAGAAAAATTCGGAGAAATGTACCGAGCAGTTTTATATTTAGACGAGCGTGCAATGCGCGAGAAAAAAATTAAAACGTTAATTATCCGGACTAAATCTGCCGAGCTAATTTTCTCGGATAATTAAACGCGCGGCAAAAACGCGAGGAATCGACACCGCCGCCGCCACAGGCAGATCATAGGGCGGTGTGATCATTCAACTCTTTTGTTATCCATCGGAGTTCAATTTCTATTATCGCGTCACGTTGGTGAAATAAGCTTAGGATTACAACAACAAAATGCAATAAAATTCTAGTAAATACTCACTGAGACACGTTACCGGGTCTGATGGTCGCCGGTATCTGGTACTCGGGATGCAACACGCCGGTACGGTTGAATTCCTGAACGCGGGTCGGTCTGTCGGTGCCGAACGGACTGCCTATCGTCTGATACGGTTGCTGCTGATGCGGCGATTGCAGCTGCAACTGTTGCAACTGCTCCAACTGTTGTTGTCTGTC
Source organism: Pseudomyrmex concolor (assembly GCA_014839585.1). Lineage (NCBI taxonomy): Eukaryota > Metazoa > Arthropoda > Insecta > Hymenoptera > Formicidae > Pseudomyrmex > Pseudomyrmex concolor. The sequence continues at coordinate 143 of QVOB01008239.1, read as the reverse complement.
GCAGAACGGACAAGCGGCGCGGCCACGCACAATCGACGCGAGTATCGCCATCAGGATGCTGATCGTGACGCGCGACATGATCGGTGCTGCAATGGTCCCTCGGTTTTCTCCGCGGATGACGCCCGGCGACGGCGACGGCGACG
>QVOB01008235.1:0-21861 GCA_014839585.1 Pseudomyrmex concolor | reverse complement strand
ATGTACTACACGATAGTAATCTCTCTTGCGATACTGACACCATCGGGCAGTGAGGCTAAGTACTTATCGGACCGCCCTCGTATATCATAAAATATTTGGTAACGCTTAATTCCAATCTTAATCACGTGTTGTTCATATTTGTATAATAGATACAATACAAAAAGCTCTAAAGAAGCTTCTATGGATTTTTGCGAGATATTGTAACGTCGTTTTTTTGAATGACTTCTGGATACGAAAAATATTTCTCGCAATCTTACTTTCTTTCTTTTCAGGGACCGAAGGTCGGCTGGGATACGCGAACAATATCAGTACCACAAAGAGAATCTATTTCTTTTCAAAACCAGCTCCGTCAGTCTCCACGGAGAGCTAAATCCATTAGACATTCGTCTACTCTTTTTCTATTATATATATGTATATATATATATATGTATATATATTAGACAGACGAGATACCGGCATATAGCGCGATGCGACGAGAAATAACAGTAGCAAAACCAATGCAAGAACGAAGGAAAACGACGATTTCTTCTTGGCAAGGTAAGATTCATCGCGAATAACAGGATGAGAGAGAGAGAGAGAGAGAGACAGAAAAGACTCTGACAAATTAAAGTATCGAAAACCGCGTAAATTGTTTTCTTAGATTTTCACAAATTTGTACAAATTTGTTTTTATGTAAAAAGATTACTTTTCTTTTGACAATTATTTTCTCGATGAGAAATTTATCGATCTGATAACGCGGAAAATTTCGCGCGAATAAAAGATAAAAGTGTAGCAATCGACGAAATGACTGTCGAAATGATGAGATGGAAAAAGGAGGGAGAGATGATATATATATATTTGTTCTCGTTTGGCTTTGTGGAATTGTTGCGCGTTTCCTTCTATGACGAACCACACAGCTCGTGCAAGCGACATCATTGCAGTCAGTCCTGTGAAAATATTATATTTTTTCTAGCCACGTGGAGAAAACCAATTTTCTGTTTTTCTGAAAAATCTCGATTGCTCAAAATGCCTGCCAACAAAGCACCTATACAATTCAGAAAAATGATAAAAAGAACTACACAATACACTGTACAAAACACTACGACGAATTGGAACCATTATCTCGAAAATAGCTGTCAGCTGAAAAGATTTAGAATAATGCTCATGATTTCGGTGGTGGACTTAGAATTTGGATAGAAAGCAATCTGTCGTATATAACAAGACATTTTTTAGGAATATTTTTACAATAATACGAAGATATAAAATAACAATACACAAACGTTGCAAAAACGGTTATATGCACATAAATTTATAATTAGAACTTTAATATGAACATTAATATAGACCGCCTGCAAACGCGAGGTGTTTTCAAGTGATTCATGCTTTTATAGTAATGGATATTTCGTGTCGAAATATAGTTTTGTTGTACAAATAGAAAGTTGTATTATATAATTACTATCGTCTATAGTTTGATTCATAACAGAAAATGATATTATCTATTATTTTTTAGTTAAAACAAATTTTCATTTCAATTTTCTGCTACTTGTCGCTTCTCTGCTGTAACTTTTGAAGTTTTGTCTTGCAACTTACATTAAAATAAAATATAGTTTTTTTTACACGCCATCGCCATCACACGGAAAAAAATTTTTTGCCGAAATAGCAAGAAAAGTTTGTCACTATATTGGTCAGTCAAAAAAAATTTGCTAAGCTTATTGAATTTTTTGTTCTGCTAGTGAAACAAAAAAATTCAGTAGATCAAGGAAGTTCTTTTTGCTGGCCATGTAATAGCGAAATTTTTTCCCGTATAGATTTTTTTTCAAAAACTTATAAATTGATATAAATAGAATTTGCCGTTAATAACATTAAACATTATCTTACGAATCTTTTTTTTCTATTGAGTCTCGCAAGATTTAAAATTTGATATAGCGCAAAAACCAAGATTAATGTATCTAGATATTTCTGGGCGACCTTACGATCGGCTTTCCGCGAAAAAAAAAGGATTCTCGCCCGATAGTAAACGCCGCATCTTCAAGAGTTCGTTTCCACCCCTCCTTTGCTCTCGGAGCCCTTGGCCTCGCTAAAACTCCTGCCACCTGCTAACCCCTGGGTTCGCCTGCGACACGTCAATATTCGCCCTCCGAAAACCACCACTCCCACTCCTGCCACTCCGGAGGCCAAAGAGACGCATGCGCTCTAACCAGGCTGCAGAATGAAGCTAAACGTCGCTGATTTTGGAGAATGAAACGCGCGTGACGCTTTATACGCTATGATCTCGATAAAGGCGCGTTAACGTTAAATACATTTAACGCTTGTTATTTACAAATAAAAATATATTCAAAAAATAAACGTAATTCTTATGTATAATAAAGTAATAAATTTAATAACATAATAATGTGTAATACTGTAATATTTTTCCTTGCAAAAAAGATATACAGAATTGAATTGAAACATATCTATATATGTACTTCAGAAAAAAATAAAGAAAAAAAATATGAATTAATTTTCATAAACTCTCATTCATCTCACGTCTAACACATATTATAATTATTATTAATATCTTTACGTGTCAAACGCGCGATAATACAAAAAGTCAATCAATAACCATTATATATGTATATAGAAGCTATGATAATATTCGATAAGAAGGCGTTATCTCAAATTATCTATACTCAAGGCTAAATGTAACATTTGTATGCATTAGTATCGAACTTGAGCGAGTTGGGTTGCTGATGCTGCTATAAGTTCGATTGAAGATCTGTTCATAATTCACGAGGCGGACGAAACTTAAGAGCACTTCGCGTGCTTTAAATAAACATTATAATAAATGCAAACTAACAACGGCACGTGACACGATTTTAATGCGCACAATCTGTATTAAGAATAGTCTCTCACATAAAAAGGTGTTTTTTAACTACGGGATGTCTGTGTGTAATCTCATTAATTCGATATCGCGTACTTACTGATATTTCAACTTAAAATAAGACAAAATTAATATGAGAACTTACTCAGATTTATCAAAAATTATTAAAACTTAAAAAACAATTATTAAAAATTATTAAAACTTTTCTTAAAAAAGTAATTTTAATTTAAAGAACTAACCGACGATGGCTTGAAAGTATAATCAAAATGTTCTGAATTTAAGTCTGATTTTATTGTTAATCTCGCAATTCTATCTCGGACTTGTCCATGTTATCATTGCTTATTTTAAAACAGAATTGTTTATAAGACTAGCGATTCTTAGAAACGCTGATGCTTTTACAGCGAATAGATTACCATCGAGGACGGACGCTAATCCGTAAAGATATAAGCCGAGTAGCCTCGTCCTTCTTTTACTGAACTCATCCTATCCACATCTCACGTATCTAATATATATGTGTTATATACATTGCAGTAATGTGTTGCAATTTTCCATTAAAAAAAAACTCAGTGCGTGAATTTGAAATGTAAGATTTAAAACGATAGAGCGTCTACCGAGAACTCAGGTTATTTAAACATTAATGCAATTGCTCTTGCGCGAGAATTGAAATAAGATATTTAAAACAAATGTAACAACAATGATATTTAAAAAATACATATCTAGAGTTTTCAAAAACTATATAGATATTAAGAAAAAATTATTGTAAGCGTATGTAACTTAGTTCGTAACAAAATTTTGATGACGTTCGGAAAACGTGAAAAATCAATTTTTATATTGAAAGTACTTCGATTTATTTCCGAGTAAATCGAAGAAATCTTTGAAGATACTCGCGGTATATATTAAATATTGAGAGAGAAAAAGAGAAAGAGAGAGCGTACAAACCTGCGCTCAGGTTAGGTTCACTCTTTACTTCACCTCCGCACCATACTCTCTCGTACCGCCATTGCTAACTAACCACCCCTCCTACGGGATTCCGCATCCCCGCTTCGCATCCGTCGCTTCGTCGACTGCTCCGTCGACTGGCGTCAGCGCCGTCAAAGTCGTCGTCGTCGGCGTCGTCGTCGTGGTCCTTTCGTCCAAGTAGTAGTTCCGACGCGACGATAACTCCTCGTGTGAGCAAACTTATATTACGCACGCACAACATAAATCACGATATTTTTCGCGCGCATTTTGCGCGTTCGGCGATATCGCGCGTTACGATCGTCCACACCGAGCGTAGTGAACGAGAATTCGATTATATTCGATTATATCGAATGGTTTAATGTTATTATTCACTGTTAACGAGTGTTTTACATTATAGCGATAAGCGTTACTGTATAATTCAATTGAAAGCGATCCCGTCGAAAACGAATTCGAGAGATTATCACTCTGATGGTGGTTCCATCCTCGTCACACACCGCGGTAGGTGTGAAGATAGTCGCATGGCTAACACAAGGTAAAAATATGTATGTATATATGTGTGTTTACATTGTAGTCGTTAACGAGTTGCGGGTGCTTACATTTTGTTTATTAAATGTGTTTGTTAAATTTTTACGTATCCTTCTTTCGTTTTGAAATCAAATTCAATTCGTTTCGCCGTCCAACAACAAGATTAACGTTTCAAGATATTAATCAATCTTAATAAATTAATATTGTTTATTAAGATTTCTAAACGTGTCGAAAACATTATCAAACACTAAGAAGATTGAGATTTGAATGTTATATTCAGCACATGTACGATCAAAGATAAAGGTCAATAATAATTTAATAAAAAATTAAAACTTAAAATGTTTGAGAATTTTTTTTTTTTTAGAGAGTTCAGAGTTGCTAAAAATAAAATGTAAAATTTATTTACGCCGTTTTCTCATTCCGCTTCTAATATTTCTCGAACTCCATATCTTTACAAGTACCTCGTTGTCGTGTAGCCAGATGCACTTCGGACGTGCTATTAATATGAGAGCCCTATTTCGGTCTGTGGTGTGTTTACAAGCTCAGGCTTGCCCGCGTGCGTACGTAAAACGGAAGTACGGAGGGATTCGCTTTTGCATACACGACACGTTGGAAAGTCACGTTCAACCAAGTGAACGATTGCGCGTTCGCAATTTTCCTGAATTAATTAGATCGCGTTTTACAGTGGGCAACAAACTTTCTGTGTGTATAGCGAAATAGACAGACTTAACCAGCACGTTTTGCTTGGTAGAGTTGAAAAAGTACAAGGGAAACGTATCGCGTTGAGAAAAGATCGTTGTTTTACCGTAATTAAAGTCGCTACCCGATCTAAATAATGATTCGTGTGATGTATGTTAGTTTACTTTTTTTTTTCAAAACTTGTACATAATTTAACGGTTGATAAAGAAAATAATGAACTGTTAAATATTTCAAAACATTGCGTAATATATAACGTATGTTCGTAAAATTTGAACGTCTCCACATGACCTCTTTTCTGATAGAATAAGAGTTCACGCGTTTATATCAAAAATTTAATAAAGAAAATCTGCATGTATTTCAACTTAAAATCTATTACGCGAGAAACTTTCAAAGTTACAATTAAAGATTCAAATGAACATTTATTCTTTCGCTCCTTTGTGAATATAAAATTTATTCCAGTTTTGTTAGATTTTCTTATATACACACAGAGATTTAAAATAAAAAAGAGAATTATAATTAAAATCTATTTTAATCCTCTTAAAAAATTTAAATTCGATGTTGCAGAGGTAATTCTTTCAGAGCGAGAAGAGAATTTGCATACATCGGTGATATGTGCGATACAAAAATCTTTTAATTATAAATTAAATTATTATTTTATTTAGTTTTACGAAGACAATACTGGCTTTGATCAATTCTCAACGCGTTGTGTGTTTTTCTTTTTCATACATATATATGTATATGTATATACATTCTCTCTGTTCGCGACTCAAAACTGCCGAGTACAGTTACGTAATGTTCAACAGAGGAGAAAGTCGGCCTTAAGAAGACTGCGAAGTTCTGTTCATGCGAGCGCACGTGGAGCGCACAAACGTTGCCGATTCTGTAACCGCGATCACCGAGCGTTACACAAAGCGCAAAGATTTCTATCGCACTTTCCATAGATAAAACACTCGCATCGATTATCTCGCCCGCTTATCTCTATTGTTGAGTGCTCTGAAGAGTTACGCGATTCACATTTTTTGACGAGCGTTTGTCAATTTCGCTGCAAAACGGAATCAAAAAAGTTTTTAGTGGTGAAATATAATAAGCGTATTTTTTTAATCTCGAGTAAATAATAAGTAAATAAATTCCGTCATTTGTGATTTTTAAAACAAGCGCGTTAACATATTTAGAAGCAATATAAAATGAGTGTTTATTGAAACGAGTCGGTAACGGAGACCGTTACAGAGTGAGTGTGTGTGTGTGTGTGTGTGTGTGTGTGTGTGTGTGTGTGTGTGTCATAAAATCGCAATTGAGCGTTGCAAATAAAAATTATTTTCTCATAAAGAAGAGAATGAAGATCATGCCGCGATGCGCATCGTCGGCCGATGTAATAAGATTTCGCCGTGTATTTCGTTCGCTCACGCCGCGAAACTCGAGTGTCTCCTGAGAAAGGAGACCACCCGTTCTGTAATTGCGCTCTCAATGAGCCACTAATTCGCTGTCGACCTTATGGTTGAAATTGTTTCAACAGCGAGCTCATTACGGTTGGGAAAATCGGATAATTAATCAAAATTGAATTAGTGATCACAAGTGTTAATCTTGAAGAACATAATAAAACTTTGTCTTCCCGCTCAGCTTGGAAATATAATATAATATTCCCGTTATAGATATTAAATTTCTGTGATATATATAATATGTAGATATATTTTATAATACATATGTAATATATAATGTTATTCTTGTTGAACTTGAATTCGTTATCAAAGACGGTACAAACGAACGAGAAAAAAATGTAGTTTTTTTTTGTATAGAGGAAGCCGATTCTTTACTTTCATTCTCTAGAATCAGAATCTCACAATAGATGTTTTCTGTAAATCCATAAAAATCCGACGAAGGTTTCTCTATGTACTTCTCAGGAAAGAAAAGATTAGAGAAAGACATTGCGCAATCGTATTCAAAATTATCGACTTTTCTGGCTTCTGCTGCGCGTCGCAGTCGTAGTTTTTTTTTTGTTTTTTTATAAGCGCATTTAAGTGAGATCTTCGAAGGAGTCGCGACCGTTTTATACTATCATTTATTCTGGCAAACAGTCTCGTGAGGAAAATCGCGATAAGGCGCCGATGCCAACGTAAAAGTGTTATCTCCCGTGAAATGCGACACCTCGTCGATATCTAGACACGCGTAATAGGTGTCGATGCGTTTTGCGGAAGGTGAGACCTCTTCTTCTCTCCCGTCTCTCTCCCGCGTCTCTATCTTCTCCTCTTTCAACTTTCGATCGCAAGCTACTTTATGCGTCGACGAATCTAGGTTATCGCTTAGGTGTCCACTATCATCTGTATATTGGTTTCTACACATCTGAGAGTCCTCTCGCGAATTCGCGCGCCTCGAAATGTCGGTGTGTAACCCCGTTCTCTCTCTTTTTTTTAAATTTTCAACAAACTTTCCCAAAACGAGACTATTAAAACTCTTCACGATTATGTTCTTCGTCTTTGTTAAAATGTTTCATCTTGAGTTAAATAATTGGCAAAGGAACTGTATTACATATTTGTTGTTGTGCGATATATTTTTTAAAATAAGTGTTTCTCGCGAACAAGTATATTGCGTGACGTATAAAACCAAATCATACTGAAACGAGTTGAAAATCTCTTTTTCTCTCTCTTTTTCTCTCATAACGTGAAATTGGAAGAAAACCTCAATGAAAATTTTACTCAACCGAGATGTTTTTTCACTTCTTTATGTTTCCCGACAGTTTTTGCCAGAATCTACCGTCAATATGCTTTTCGTCCTACAATTCCGCGAAATGATTTTGTTTGTATTTGTTACTTGATTAACGCGAAGACGTCCGCGAGAAAATTTGATATACAAAGTTACTTCACTGGCGAGCAAGCAATTTATTTCGATGTAAAAAAAACGGCATATTTAGGATGACATTGATAGAAAGGGATCTTGTTTCTTTAATTTAATAAATTTCTTTTTGACACATATATACACGCAACGTCAGCCGGTTGGATTAGATTAATATTTTCGCTCACTTTTTGAGTCAAATTATTTGACCCGCTCGACCACACACACCACATACGGTTCGGTTGCAATTGGCTGCATATCTCTGGGATTACGACGGCTGTGGTTGCTGTACGATGAGGCAGCATGAAAACGTGAAGGTACATACGAGGAATTAATAAATCAAAGCTCATGAGAGAGAAAGAGAGAGAACACAGGCAACGCGTGTATTTATAGATTGCGCCTCGTAAGTAAGCCACTTTGGATGCGTTCGCAATTACACTTCTTCCGCATCGTACCGATATGCTCATTTTGGCCTAATCTCCGTTTGCCATTAACTCGATCGTTCGACGATCCAATTTAAATTGTCGAAGCGATTATCGACCCGAGAAAAAAAGCGTATTGCAAGACGCAGAATTATTTAAATCGAGATAAACTCGTGAGATTTAAGTTAAATTAACGAGCATATTTGAATGTGTGTTGTGTCCTGAATAATTTTTATTTTTTTATTATATTTCTTAAAACGTTTAAAACGTTTTCCAAACGATAAACACAGATAAAATAATACACCGGTAAAAAAAAATAAGATATTTTTTACTCGTAGATATAAAAACGTTCAAACGAGAGTGAAGTCTCTTATCTTTGTCAACGATCAAAAGTCAAATGAAACATTTATAACTTGTTATCGTTGGTCTAATCTATTATTTTTAGTTGAAGAGAACTTAAGTCACGATCAAGACGTCTCGCTTTTTAAAGCTATTTATAATATAATGAAGAAAAAAGAGAAAATAAAGATTTTCTTTAACATCCAAATATTATCTTGTAATTGGCCTTTTACGTATTTGTTTTTTTTTTCTTTCATATAAACGAGCTTCTAACTATTATTTCCTCACTACAACTATTTATAAAGTTGATCATAAATATCACGAAAGAAAATAATATACCTAGAAACTTGGTTCGCGCTATAATCGAAATACGTGCAGGCTTAATGTGGTCGGTTATATCTGACGGTCGGGTAGTGATCTCCTGCTTATACGTACATCGCGTAGCCAAAGTTTAAACCATCTGCTCTTTAAAGTTTCGAGTATCCGGCCGAGTGCACCACAGCCAAGTGTCTGAAGTGAGTTGTATACTCGAAACCAGTCAGAAACGCAGAAAAGAAAACTTTGTTTATGTCCTGAGCTTGTGTAATTTAAAGTTCGCTTCTCTACGTTAGATTCTCACCGAATTTCAACTCAAAGAAAAGATTATTTGTTAACCTTTGTTATAAAATATTGTCATATTACTTTTTTCAACACACATAGAAATTAATATTCGTAAAACAACGCTAAGAAAACGACGTTTTATCTTGTCAGGTTATATGTAATGAAAATAGCTTTACAGAGAAACAACAGAAAACAATTGCGTGATAGATATGGCAAAATGCTTCTTCGGTTCGGCTGTGAACGTTTATATAAATTTTGTGAGATAAATCTCGTATTATCGTGTCGTAAAATAAGACACATAATTAATGGAAAGTAAATTGAGAACCGGAAAACGAAAGCCATAGAATGAAAGACGATGATAAGGTCAAAGACGGCAAGATGATACGTTTCATGTGTTTCTCGCGTGAGAAAAATCGCAAAACTAACAGTGAGAATTCTTTTCTACAAAAAATTACACAAAATATAAAAATCTTTCTTTTCTCGAGGACATTAACGTGGACACTTGGTGGATATTCAATAAAGTTGTGTGCGCAAATTTAAAAGTATGATTTTCTACATACCTTACGAACAAGGTTCGTGATTGGAAAATGTTTACACATATTTTAATATTAAACTTAAATCTAATCTTATCTTTTTATATTTATTTCATGTCATTCATCTGATAAAATATTGTCATATTACTTTTTTCAACACACATAGAAATTATCTATTCGTAAATCTGTAATAATATTCGTAAATCTGTTTACTTGTCGATGCAATTATCTTTTTGTCATTTCATTTAATAATGATTAAATTTACTCACTGCTCTTTGCTTGTATGTAGCTTCCGGGTCTCTGATGGTGAGTACAAAATTGTTGTTGTCGCGCCTCATTGACAGAATATCGTGAGTAAATACGAAGTGTACGAATAAATCCGTCGTGTGATCACAGTGCGCATAATCACATATGCATATATATGTATATATATGCATATGTATGTATATATATATATGTATATGTATATGGGAGAAAGCTACAGACACAAAATTACATTATGTCGTCTGAGAGACCGTATCCAACTTTCGATCCCCGAGGGTTTCAAGAGAATCGCACTGGAAAGACGACGTTACCAATTTAATATCCAATTACATATGCTGCGTTTACTTCGTATTTTTGATCGCGAATTATTTCCGATTGCGAGTGGGAAATCTATAAAATCAAACCGAAGCAAACTGAAGTATTGCATACGTAAGAACACAATCAAATTTATATAGATGTATAGATATTATAATTTCGATTATATTAGAAAAAAGAGAGAAAAAAAGGAGAGATGATATATCACACAAATAAATATAAATTGTTACATCTATATCTTTTTTATAGTTTGCTATATATCTGTCATAATTTTCGACTTGTATTAAAACATGTTAATTAAATATGTAGTTATATAATTAATATGTAGTTTTATTTTATACGCATGACACAAAATTCATCGTCGCATAAGATCCCGGCGTTTAAATGTCGATTTACGACTCGGAATGTCGCGGTCTATTCACACCTCTATTGGAATTCCAATCTAAATTTATCAACCACTCTCCAAGAACAGAGGACATTTTTATCCTTCGTTTTGATAATAAATATTTATATTGAAAAATTTGAGAAATATCAGAGATAAAATGTTCCATTATCTGTATTCAATGTTCGATAAGCGGACAATGCTGACAGTCGGAAAATTTTTCTTGCGCGTATCGATGCCAGCAACGACGACGCGACGAACTATCGTGTCACTTCGTCTCGCGGCCAGGGTCAACCACTTGTAGAATCCTGGCAAGCGTCTATATAGTCTCGTATACCGTGCCAAAATTTCACACGATTATTGCTTTTGTTTCATCGTCAATGACCCCTTCAAGATCTTATGTTACGCTTACTTCCCAACGCTTGTATTCGGACAAATGCGTCACAAAATCTAAATCAGATTCTTAATTCTCTTTTATCTTTCAACATGTAATACTCGAGATAAAGTTTTTAGATCTGTTACAACATTAATTAACAGTGTAAAATTAATTATTTACCGTTTCTTTCGTACGATATACTCGAGAAACATTTACTTGTATAAATTTTGTTACTGATGAAAATTACATCTTCAAAGTCTAAAGCGTATCAGTGATTTTTTGCCGCACGATTGCTTTTTTTTTTTTTTTTTTACGCTACGATAAAATCATAACCATATTCGTTCGTTTACATATACATCGCCGTGTAAATAAATACGTTTCACCGCGTCTGACGAGCGGTTTTTCCGTCAAGCGATTATTTTGTCGCGCGGCAAAAACATTGTATCGTGTATTTTAAGCCTGAGATCCTTTCAACAAATATGTATCAAGTTCTACAGAAGTTAGGTATATACATCCGCAATTCATGTAAGTCTTCGAAGCACGATGTTTCGTCGTGCATAATGTAGATACGTGAGTGACGTATGGCCATACCACACGCGTGTGTACACAGTGACGTTCACGCAACCTATAAACAAGGTGAGCGTCGCATTGCGGAAATTCTAGAATCTCGTACGTTACCAGTGCTAATTCATTCCCTTTATACGTATTCCCTATGTAATGCTTTATGTCTCTGCATATGCTGTGCACAAACTTCTTCCGTCGTGTTACCTCTTTTACTCTTATTTTTTTTATCTTTTTTTATCTTTTCTTTAGATTGTCAAGAAATATGTCGAGTTATTTAAAAACAATTTCACACGTTTCTTACATAAAGTACGTAATGTAACCTCCTTGCTTGAAAAATTGTTTTCCTCAATTGCCATCATCGCGCCGTTTGTGGAATTTCAACAGCTGTGGTGAAAAACGAGCGCGGAGTAGGTATACGAAGGTGTATCTGGCCGCGTTTATTGTCCCTCTCTCTTGGAAGGAAAGGCGGACTTTGCTACGTCTTTGCATTCTTCGCCGTTTCGCCGCCACGGAACGTCCGGAAAAAAGAGAGGACGACGAAGGAGGTGGCAGGTAAACCAGTTTCTCCGAGCCACGACGGGACTCTCGCACTCTCGACTCTCGGGTCGAGGTGCCCTTCGTTCAAGAATTCTCTCAGGCCAAGATTTAGTCCGGTGTACTTAGAACCTAGACCCAACGTCTAACGGTTTGTTCTATTGCATCTATATGTTACAGTCCTCCCTATCCCTGAGAGACCTTTCGGAAAATTACTTACTCTCGCAACGTATATAGTTGCGAATATAGTTTTCGAACTACGTAGCGTGTAGTGCGTCACGAAATATCACGGAATACTTTTTTAAACTCATTCAAGACAAATTAGTACAAGTAAGTTTGGTTTTAAATAATAATATATGTAAAATGTATTTCTTTACGCAAGCAATTTCTCAAAATTGCAAAAATATATTTATTTGAGAAATATTACTATATAATTGTGACGAGTGTTGTTCTTCCTTTGTCGAAGATCTGTTTGATAAATTGATGAATAATCTGTTCGAAAGATGACAGTTTACATAAAATATAAATTGTTCACACACATAAAAACGCGTTGCGCTTTGCGAACAAATTAATTGTGCGTTAGTTGTGACAAAGAAAATCCGATGAAAATAGTCTAGTTAAAACGAGAATCTAAACTTAATTATCGCATTTGTACGTACAATCGCGATTGGAATATTTCTGATAAGTAATTGAAGAAAAAAAGGTTCTGGAAACTGCGGAAGTTCCTTCTTCGAATTACGGCTATCAAAAGATTTGTACGAAGCAATCCGAATGGAATGCAGTCGATGGGATGCAACGTTCGTTACACGGTCAGAGTCGCTGCAGGCAGCGAGTCGTATCGTGAAAGATATAATGGTTGCCCCGACAAGGAAAGAAGGCGAGTGGAAACGACGAGGCGAAACGAGAAGTTGGATATAGCGAGAAGTGCAACGTGAGATGAAAGGGAAATGATGGGTAGGTATATGTGGCAAATATGCTGATGCGCGAGAAATTCCACGAGCCGCGAGAGAGATCGAAGATCTTCTGACAGGAGGAAACACCAAAGATAGGAAAAAAACAAAGATAATAAGAAAAACGAGAAACTTAAGTGACTAAAAGAAATATGGACTGTGTTTCAAGAAAATTAAATCAAAAACATACTAACTAAATGACTTGAATTTATATTAAATTATATCTGTGTGTGGCTTGTCACATATGTAATAAAAAGTTTAAAGAAGAACTTCGCGCGAAGATGTGCCTAACAGCAAAATTAATAAAGTGTTTCATATCCAATTTGAAAATTTATTTAAAAAAAGACAAGAACAAAAATACAATATGTGAGAAAAGTCAGAAGCTCACGACAATGTCAACGTAAGATAAGCATAATTAAACAGAGATAATTCAAAATACCTTGTCGTAGAAAGAATCGCGACTACAAGACGGAAAGAAGAAGAACAAAACGAGATAGGAAGAACAATAGAAGAATATACGAAAAAAGAAATTTAAGAAAAAAAAGACAAAACGTCTACACAATCCAAAAGAGACAGTCTAGTTCGGTTCTGTACGTTTTTCCAGTGAAAAAAATGAAAAAGATAAGTGAAAGAACAAACACGCGATAATAAGAGGAAGTCGAAGAGACACGTAAAAAAAAAAAAAAAAAAAATGAACAAGAAAAGATAGAAAGAAAAGAAAAAAACAGCTCTTTGGAGACTCATGAAGAAGAACCTTTGTAGTCTTTGTTGGCTTTTCGAGATTCTATGCTCGATGCGGCCCTGTACAGTGAGAGAGCAAGCTCGGTACGAGCGCACACATTACGATCTAACTTCGTACTATTATATACTTTATATAGCGGTAGGTACGCCATATATTACTACGTGAGCTGCTCAATCTCGCAGGAGTCTGGACCTTTCGTAGGTAGTTAGAAATCAACTGGTTGGCATCATCGTCCGCTTCCAGGATACGAATATGCCTACATGTTTACAAATTCACTTAAATAAAAAGATTTGACAACGTTTAAATCGATTTGACAACGTTTAAATCGATTTGACAACCTTAAAAAAGTAGATAACGCGACTATACACGCATGTGCTAAAATAATCATATAATTATATTACTACGACGTGTGCTGATTACATTATGTAATTACAATGAATCTAATTGTAAGTTCGGTACGTAAATCAATTATTTACACAGTAACTTTGCTGCAAAAAAGCGATAGAAATAACAAATCGCGTGCGATAGAATCTGCTCTCATTTAAATAAAGTCGAATGATGACTAAATTTCACTTTTGAATATTTCATATTCATTGAAATATTCATTAGACGAATTAATATTTATTAACATTTATTTTATTCAAGCTATTTCAGATCTACCGGCGTAATAAACTCTTTAATTATAGCAAATTTATAATTTATTGCGTTAACATGCACTCGATTAATACCAAGTTAGTTAACGAATGCATGTGAAGTAAAATAAATTAATCGGAAATTCCTATTGATTCGCTTATTTAGGTTTTTATTTAATTCATTACTCGTATAAGTTTTTTTTTATAGTAGTTTTCTATCTGGAAAAACGCGTATAGGTATGTAGGACAAAGAATGCACTGCAATCTTAATGTTCCGTCGCGTAGCTACACAAGGCCGTCTTCGCCGAGGTCAAAACCAGTTTGGTCATCTTCCGAAAGAAAAGCAGCAGCCTCCCTACCCCTTCGGTCGGACTTTTCCATAACCAGTTTCACTTGGCCCAGATACCCAACGCTAATATATCGTTCCCGATCTAGACACCGCGAGCCTTGAAAATTTTTTTTTTTTTTTTTTTTTTTTTGTAAAACATACAATTGAATCAATTCTTTGTTCGAACCAGAAAAAGATTAACGATTTAATAGTAACATTTCTACCTTTTTTTTATTTTTTTATTTTTTTCGTTTTTTTTCGTGCTGTTTTGCTTAATATTATAAAAAGAGTCGGAAATATCTTGAACACAAATTTCACAAATAATTTAAGAGAATATTGTCAAAATATATATGCCATTTTTTGGAGACCGTTTTGTCTCATTATCTCTAAGTTCTGGCGTGATGGCAAAATTTTGATATCTCATTCGAATTTAGTGTGCACGTACGAACACGATTTATTTACATACACATCTCGTCTGTATCGTTGTGTATGTTGTAATGTTTTAAATATGCAACACGAGTCGACTTCATTTGCGATTTGCATCTTCTGAATTTCGAAGGGTCGAAAACAGAAGAGGTGGCACAGCGTGATCTGATTTCGCGCAACCACCGGTTGCTCCGCAAGATTTGCGTGCCTCTTTGCGAGAAAGAAAACTTTCGAACCACAGAATATGAAGCAATTCGGTATAGCAAATCCTCGATTTATCAGAAAGTTTACGCGATAATATTTTCCAAATTAGTTGCGACTTTCACGATCGAATCGACCGATAGCTATGTTTCGGTTGTTTTGCCGGCGAGTTTCCGGGGCGAGAAATTTTTTTTATCTATGAAACAACAATTTCCGGCGTCTTACGTGTGGCGACGCGCGCCGCTTCCGGTTTGGACGATCGTTAAACCGGAACGCGAGTGTCTCGTGCGGAAGGAAATTATGCGTCAGCGCGACAGAATGTAAACTGAGAGAGAAAGAGAAAGAGAGAGAGAGACAGAGAGAGAGATATACGGTGATACTAAAATATCTGCAAAGGGTGGAGAAACGTCGATCGGATACCGGTTTTACGGGAAACTATTAACTGTGTAAATCACGTGATAACATGCGCGCGTCGTTATTAATTACACTACACCCATGTGTTAAACCTGTTATTTATTAAGGTAACGGTCATAACGCGCTGTAAATAGTTACACGAAAAGAAAGCTTTCTTTTAGATTGTAAAATAATAAATATTTGTTACACGCATATATTTATATATTTGTGTACACTATATAATTATATATAATTATATCGTATATGTTTTTATATGATACATCTTATAATTATATAAAACACATACATATAAAACATTTTTTAACGGAATTATTAGAACATATTGCTTCTACTGCGATCACTTTTCTTTGTTGGCATATTACCTTTCACCGCGAGAATGTCAATTCGTATTACGATACACAGTTATATTTATGACATCACGGGGGCCTTAAGAGACGGGGAATGAACGAAAGTTGCAGGATTACTCTCACTTTCGTACGCCAAATGAAAACTTGTTTCTTATGTGTAACAACACACGGAGCGTGCGGTGGCGTGCGCGATAGAAATATTTCTTCTAAATTATTTTTTTTATTTTTATTTCCTTGTTTTGAAGGTTTTGTTAAGCGTTATTTTGCAATTTACATCTCTTCGTAAACGCGCATTGTCTCTATTTGACAAATATTACGTATGTCGTAGATATTGCTATTTTATTACAAAAACACGGTGTGTGACTATGCACTTTCGTATATTTTCTACTAACTCGCAACCTTGCGCCAATTTTATCTCTTATTGTAAGAAGTATTATCAACTTTTATTAGTTACTCGATATGTAGTCATTTCTTTGTGCAGTAGCTGAATACTGTTATACGACTAAATATGTATGTAATGTATACATAGTGTTGTCAGTCATGCGTAGTGTATACCAAGAAATCAACGCAAACTGTTTATTTACCACATTTTTATTAGTACATTAATTAATGTGTAATTTTGTTTTACAATTATAGAAATTTTTACGCTTCGTTTAAGAGCAAAACGACCAAGAAAAAAACTTTACGTTCCTTCTTTATTTCTATTTGTGAATTTACTGTATGGTTTTATATGTTTATTGCATTGTTTATATAGAAATGTTATCCTTAATCTCAACGCGCGCGTTATTAAACACTATTTAATTAAAAGCATTTGTACCTTTTTATATTTTAATAATACTGATAGCTGATATAAACGCTTGTTGTTTAAACAGCATTAAAACCGGAGTTCATTAACAGTGACTTAGACTTAAGTAATATAGACTCTTTGTGTGTTTATATCGAGATTAAACGTGAAATAAAAGGGAATACATAATACGCTTTAAATATCATCGCAAACAAAAGTACACATTAATGAGAATCTACCGTAAAAAAAAGCGTAACACAAAGTGAAGATTTAAAACAGATTAGTTCACACACATACAGATACTTATATAGAGAAAGAGAGAAAGAAATTAAAGACTATTAAAAGTGTTTTTTAAACTCTCTCCTTTCTTTCTCTCTCTCTCTCTCTCTCTCTCTCGCGTTATACATATTACAGAATTATATACAGAACAATTAAATAAAAAATATTCTTAAACTTTTTCTGAGAATTTGTGCCAACAGACAATTATAAGTATGCATAATGTGGGTGGGCTTGATATAATCAAGTATTTACTATAAGTTACTCACCCAAACATGCCCGAGTATTTAATAACAGTTAAAACACTCTACTCTTCTTACAATTGCGTTACAATTCTCAGAAGCGTGGCAATAAAAGGTATTCTTTCACTTAAAAAGAAACCGACGCTCATTGAGATGAGACACCTACGCGAACACAGAGTGCGGAGTAATATCCCTCTGCGGCGAATATAGTCGAGATTTGCCGAACACGACCGAACCTAGCGGGAGAACCGCGCGCGAGCGGCATCGGGTGTGTATGGAGCGCGCGCTGGCAAAAGAGAGTCGTTGTTGTTCGAAAAGTCGAAGTTTTCGCCCGCTCGAATTGTCGAAGAATAGTTAGCATCGAGGTGTGCTCGTAGTACGCGATTACGCATACAACACGATCGACTATATATATTGAAAAATCTTGTTGTTGAGCGTTTCGAATCTTGAAATTATCGAGACTCAACACGTGCCGGCTGTTTCCAGCAAACCGGCATAAACCTAACCTTCAAAGACGACTGGAGAGTGACGCCTTCGAGGTGAGCGTGCCCGAATTCTTCGTCACGATGAAGTTTCTGAGTGAAGATTTTAGAGTTAAATGTTCGTGCGCGTTGTGATATTTAACGAAAAAAAACGTATTTTATCTTTTTTTTTATCATCAATTTTATCAATGTATCTCTTTCTCTCTCCTTCTCTCTTTCTCATCTTTTTTTCGACACTGATGTTCAATGTCGTTTTGTATATATTTACAAATAGATAAGTTAAGTATAACATATTTTATGTTTACGTGGAAATTTAAATTTTCTTTCACAAGATTTGCTTTCATTTCATCCTTTATATTCATCTTGAAATTTACGTTTTGTGTGCGTTTACACGTGGAGAGAGAAAACCTGAAATCTTAAATTCTTTATATTTCCGCAAAGAAATTCTTAACTTTGTTTTTCGAAAATTTAATTTCTTATACGCATATACATATATGCGTGGTTTTATACGTATCTAAGCGCGATAATGGTGTCGAATTGTCTTGATAATGCGTTTATTATTTTGACATCATCGTTTTTATTCTGAGATATTTTAACATACAGTCCACAAACATTCAAAACATACTGATATGCAAAATTATCTGTATTTACAGGTACGTAATATCATCCTGAGGTTCTCTTATTCAGAAAGTTCGACAGCAGTACTGATCATTACGAACGACAACTGTACACTCTCTGGTGGTGAGTAAATATATATACAAGAATAGCGAGCGATATAATTTTCCATTAGCCTCAAATTCCAAGGATGGTTAGCGATAAAACAGCTCCGTTCGTTTACCACGTTTTTCTCTCTCGTTTCTGTTTGCGTTTTATCGGAGACGACGACGACAATGACGACAATCTGAAAACACGCCGGATGACGACGTACGCTTAACTTGCTCGTGGAAACTGGGCAAAAAACGTTAATTTCTTCAGCATGTGCACCAGAGGTGACGGATTGCAGGCGATAAACGTTTCTCCTCTTGTCGACGACGACGACGGCGGCGGCGGGAGGTATCGTTGTCTTCGTTTCTCGCGTGCGCGCGTGCGTATATGGCCATGCACAGGCGGTATGTACGAAAAAAACCGCCTCGGTTGCGCTCGGACTCGGTCTCTGGCGCGCGGTGCTTTTACATACTTAGCAGGAGGTTTGAGCTGTAAAGTTTCGTCTAGAGAGTCGAGAGTCGTTTGTGGCATTTCGAAGAAATTGTCAAGACAGTGTCGAGGCTATTTAAAAGAAGAGACGGTCTTCTCTTGATTTAGAGTTTAAACTTAATGTGTTATTTTAAAATTTTGTTGAGACCAACGCGCAATATTTTATTCTTGAATTTTTAACAATTTTATGAGAAAAAGAATCAAGAAAAAAGTATAGGTATAATATCTCATGAATAAGTATAAATCAAGTGTTTTTTTTTTTGTTAGCTCCGAAAATAAATATATTTGCAAAGAGCAGTTGAATAAAAAACTCGTTATTTATTTGTTAGTTATGCTCATTCTAGTTTCGTTTTAAATAAATGCAGCTGTTTCGTCGTATGATCCGGCGCAACGAGTTGCGCGAGAAATCAGCCTCGAGGCACGAGACGCAACAAAGCGTCCACGTAACCTTGATACGTTTCCGCGGCAAGAAAAATCGTCAAAGCGAACACGGCCACTTTCGCTCTCACCTTCGATACCTCCGATTTCCCTTTTGCTTCTTATTTTCGTGAGACTCTTCCTAGGACTCGTGACGACCTTGGGAAGAGATTATGTACTCGTATCAACGGATCGACGTAATAACTTTTTCCCCCGTAGAATTTTCGTAAGATAAATTGTGACAACACAGTTGGTTTTTCTTTCTTATTTTTTCTCGGAAAATTACTGGTTTGTTAAAAACTGATTTATTACATAGAACGGTTTTGTTCGAATTTTAGTCAGGAGCTCGGCGAAATTTATTGCACGCGACCGAAATGAACGAGAACTATCTACAAATCGAATTAATAATTGTACATTATTGTAAGATAATTGTACATTATTAACTATGAATTAGTAACACTATATTCAAAGTGATAGATTTTATTCGCTTTCCGATTTATTCGATAAAATTTCTTTTTACTTTTGTTGCAATTATAAAAAAAAAAATACTTGATAAGTTTGCGCAAGAGAAAAATAATATTTTACACTTTAATTTTACACCTTTTTCATATTTGATGCGTGTTAATGCAAATTTCAGTTAATTGATAAAATCAACTGGGTGTGAATTGAAATATATTTATTATAGATATTTAAAATTATAATTTGAACAGTTTAATTAAACCAATTAATTTAACCAATTATAATATTAGAATCGAATGCAAATATTTTTTCAATCCTCTTTGACTTTAGTTAATATGTTATACTTCTCTTTACATTTTTTTTGTATTTAGATGTTATTTATTGATATGATTAATTCTAGTGATACCGGCCCATAAGATCAACAATTTGTTGAACGATCAATGTTTTGCCTGTTTGTTAATATTTTTCCTGCTTCTTCGATAAATTCATTTTGGTCAGGTATTCATTCGCTTATACGTGAATACTTGAATGATCCTTGATTCTTCCCAATAGCGACGAAACATATACCGACGCGAGGAAATATTCGAAAGGAACAAAACGCGGGATTAATCATTCTCATTGTCTTGCTTGAACAGTTTCTCGGAAATTGTCGAGAGTCTTATTTTAATTGCGCGATTGGATCAAATGAAGTAAACCGAGCGCGGCTCGGTATTTAAACTTTAACGATGCTCTCTCTGATCTTTTGATTGTTCCGACTACTGCACGTAATCACTTCGTGTATGTATGACGAAAGCATATTTCGATATGCGGTGTTTACTAATGACGTACGCGATTTGTTATACAAGTTAAGCAAAAATATGCGATAAGTAATTCTTCGAAAATGTTTGTTGTTAAAAAATTATCATTCGATCGAAACAATACATCGTACAATATAATCTGACCTTCTACCAAATTACCTCCCCGATAAGTTGATAATTTCCTGCGTCAGTTTCTCATAATGTAGGATACATTGTTGTTTCTAACAACAAAATGTTTGTACACAAGATTTTCTTGTTTAGTAGTCGATATTTGTTCTTTTATTTAAAAAAAAAGAAAAAACAATTACGAAGTTTCTCGGTTATTTCACGCACGTAATTACGTGTGCATTGAAGTGAACCCGGCGCGCGCTTATTTACGGCTCGATGGAAAGTACACCCAGTATAAGGAACGCAGACGGCTCTTGGCCCGTGAACTAGTTGACCAGCTGCTCTTCAACGAAAAAGTACAAGTCAGCTGTTTTCTGGTGTGGCGCGCGCCACGCCGGTTTTCAGGCGTCGTCCCGATGGATTCTAACCAACGGTAGGAATCGATAAAGAAAAGAAAAAAAACGAGCGATGCGTCGCGTCGTCGGTTTGCCTCTTATTTCACAAGGTCGATTCTACGAAGAAAAGTCGATTTCGGAACGCGCGTCGGTACTTAGACTACTTGTCACGTTCACGCTAAATTTTTCACTCTCTGAAGTTAAAACTTCCAGACGTGTGTGTGTATGCACGGCTTCTTTAATATTTCTATTCAGATAATAACTAGTTATATACATAATAACTACTTTAGATGAAATTTCTTAAAAGAGAAAGTTTGAAGGAACGTGGGTGAGAAGAAATACTTAAAAAATACCTAAACAATTTAGATAGATTACGTATGCGTGACTTTGGAAAATGTTTTGAAAAATATCGTGCATTAAAAGAATATTAATATTTTAAGTAATAAAAATTAATAAAAATATTTCGCGCGAAAGTGCCCGCCGGAAAAA
>QVOB01008234.1:0-15146 GCA_014839585.1 Pseudomyrmex concolor | reverse complement strand
TCATTAATTTTTAATATGTGATGAATAACAATGATTTTTAATTGGGGTATAAAAAACACCCCATGCGACCGTTTACGCACAAAAAAATGGCGCGACTACTCCCGGGTTAACGGTCGGGGTCGTAACACAACAGACCTCGCGCGTCGTAATCTTTTCCACGTGGAAATCATTATTACGCGCGTTTTTGTTCGCCCGCGCGACCCCGACATTACGCGCGAGTATCGTTCGACTTATTAGATAATGGAGAAAGCGAAGAGTCTCTATTTTTCTCCCTCGCACAGGAAAAAACCCCATGCTTCCCCTTTCTTTCTCTGTCTCTCTCTCTTTCTCTCATAATATATTTATTTAACCTTTTGTCATAAATCGTAGGACGTAAGTTCAGCAATTAATTACACAGTTACGTCTCTCTCTCTCTCTCTTTCTTTCTGTGTGCGGGCACGCGCTTGTATTTTAATATTTAACATCTCCCGAGTGTTTTCGAACGTTTATGACGTCGGATGCGTAAAATCATGAATTTTTTTTCTTGACTCGCGCAAGATTTGCATCGCGAACAGCTTTATTTCAAAAGCATAAATTTGGTAAACTTCTTTCGAGAAGAACTTCTTTCTTATTCCGTATCGATATAAATGCGTGTATATAATTTTATCTTGACGCATGTTTTTCACGTACGTTTGACGCATGTCGTGCGTCGTGTGTGCTCGAGCAACAATAGACTTGTGACGATTGGTCTCTTAAGATTTTATAGATATGTTTACTAACCCGTTACTCTCCGAGAGAGAACGAAAAGTTTTTGAAGCGTTCTTACCGCATTCAATTGTAATTATTTCGCACGCTTCCGACGTTCTCTCTCACGCACGGCTTCTCGATGCTCTCGCTGTGTAAATATTATTATTGTTCCAAATAATTATCCGATTGCGACAGATATTTCGATGCTCTCCGGATACATTTGAAAATGTCACACCTTATGTATGTATTTGGTGAAGGTGAGAATCGCGTGCGCTTTCTCGGCTTATTATTCTCGTCTTCTTCTTTTAATATCGATGTCTCGCGGTTAAACGCTGCGGCGAGACAAGCTGCAAGTGGTCCTGCGCGTGTTCAGAATTACTTGTAACCGAAACGATATCCTGAATAGGTATAATATCGCGCTCTGAGAAAGCCGCCTGTCGGTCGTGAGAATCGAATTGCGCTAAGCGCTGTTCGCGCTTCGGCGGCGGAAAATCGATAATTCGATATATCCGTTTCGCGAGATCACCTTCAGGAGATCATCGGGCTGGAACTTTTATTCGCGGGAATGAAACACGACGTTCTTTCGAGAATTCGCAAGATTTAAACTACTTCTAGCTTCTGTTCTCAACTCGTATTCGCGTCCGTAAGTGCATTAAAGAGAGAAGATATGCGCAGATATATTGAAAAAATGTGATTTTTCTTCTTCACCGCCTCGATGTCGTGCAAATCCCGTTAATTTTGTATCGAATTTCCGACTTTCAACCGATTTAATAAAAGACGCGTGTCACTATCTTCTCTCTTTCTCTTTCTGTCTCCGAAATTGGGTGCATCGGGTTATCAGGAGCCGTGCATCGAGAACCACTACGCAAACGAGTGTACATTGCGCCGAGAGCAGATAAAGCGAAGAATTCGTGCCACGCTCACGCTATATCCTCCCCACGCTCTCTCTCTCCCCCTCTCCCTCTCCCCCTCTCCCCTCGCCACCTTGCCCCGCATCTCGTCGGCGGGGATATTATAAAAGCGACTGCGCGGCGGCGGGATTTCAGTTTGCTGTGCGACGTTGAACTGTGAGGTGCCGATCTTCGCCTTAATTCGTTTCGACGTTCCGTTTCTTTTTGAACGCCTTGTGTTCGATTTCCGCTTGTTGCGACCGTTATTGGGACGCGTCGAGAAGTCTTCAGCTTCCCCGCAAAGCGTGACGAGAGACGACGCCCCTACGTTTCGGTACTCGCAGCTCTTCAGTGCGCTAGCGCGAAAGGCTCCGTTTTTCCTCGACGAAACGAGAGAAACAGACGTAGGTAAGTCAGACATTTTACTCTAGTTTTTTTTTCATTTCACGCAGAAGGAACGGGAGAGATTTGGCGCGAGAGATAATTCCTGAGCGAGTTAGGGCGACCACCGACGCCGACGCGTTGCCTCTATACACACGCCGTTGCTTGTGTATGATGGTCGACCCCTTTCTCCGATCTGTTCGCGCAGAATGCAGAAGCCACTCAGAACGAGATTCGCGTTGTTGCATGTGGAAAAGAATACGTAGTTTAGTTCTTTGTCACTTCTCGACGAAATTCTCGTCGCAGACGAGTTTTCTGCGACATTTTATTCAACTATCTCGGAAAATGCACGGTTTCAAATATTATAAATATTGCTTCTCAGTTTTTTAACCAACAAAACAAATTGCAAAACAGGCGAAGAAGACACGACGTCATCTTAAATTTTGCATTTTTGTGATTTTTTAAAAATATATTTTGTTTTTTTTTTTGTTTTGTTTATATAAAGAAGACGCGTAATTTTCGATACACGGCGACCTTCGAAGAGAGACGCTTTCACCACGATATTTCGTTTCGAGAAAGCTAGCGACGTCCGGGGAAGGAAAAGTCTCTTTTATGTTGCAACATTGAATTACGCAGTAGAAACGACGACGGTCATGTGCGTTGGTACGTGTCAGTTGTACTGCAGTACTCGATTGTCGGAAAAGAATAGCGCGCAGGAAAGAAAAAAAAAAGGGACGCGCACAGAGAAGCCAACTCGCTTTGTGCAGTTTTAGCTTTTTTGTGCTTTTTTACGGACGGAGTTTTCCGTTGCATCTGATTAGTTTCTTATTTTTTAATTTTTTTTATCTAAGATTGAGACAAGAAAAAACGGCGTAAATTTTACGCGCGTGTTTTGCACACGTAAAATTTCTGTTTCTAGAGTAAAAAGAACGACGCACCTTTTTGCCGAGCGTTGCGAGTGAGAGTTTCGCAAAAATGTTTTGAGAAAGCTGACTTTTAATGGCGAATTTAAGTGAGGAGAAAAAGACAAAGTTGGAGAATTATATACACAAAAATCTATTATTTAGTTTGCTTTCAAACATGTGTCGTTGCCATTTGTAAAGGAATGGCGTTACAATATTACTGATGCAAATGTTAATAGCGAGTTTTATCTCGTCGCGGGACTCGGTTATTTAATTTAAACGGCGAAGAGGGAGGGGGGAAAAAGAGCGAAATTATCACCCACTGTCATTGACAGTTTGCCAAGCTTGTGTTAAGTAACACGACGAAGATAATACATATGCGAAGGACGAGAGGCAAGTTTGTGTCGAAGGTTAACAATTTATTTTGCGTCGGAATTGTTGCGGTAACGCAACGAGAATTTCCATCCGTCGCGCGCGCGACGAACGGTCGGAACAACCCGTGGCGAAGAGAATCAATACCTTCGCGTGCGAGAGAGAGAGAGAGAGAGAGAAAGAGAGAGACAGAGATGAGTGGGTTCTTCGTTGTCGGCGCCCAACTGACGGTTATCGACCGAAAAATTGCATCGCGAAAATGCACGCATTGTCGACGCACACACACATTGTGAAAAATTCTAAATTGAAAACTTCCGATCGTTTCGCATGCGTTCTTGTATGTGCGCAGTATCATCCGCGAGAGGTGCCAAATGAAATTTACGGAAGACACACCGGATGTGTGCAGCAAAAAATATCGGGTTTTCAATTAATTCCGAAATGTACGCGCGGATGAGAGTTCAAAACATTTTCGGAGAAATTGACGTTTAGTTTTTTTCTTTTTTTATAATTCGGAAATAGGTTTTTACTCTCGAAAATCCAAAATTGAAACAATCGAATCGAAATAAATACGTGCAGTTTTTACGCGCTTTTTTCCGTTATATGAGGTTTAAGTGTTAAATTTAATCAAGCGTAAAAACAAACACAGATAGCAAAAACATGTTTCGTGCGTAAATTCGTTAAAAAACATAAGTGATTCGCATCTTCGATCGCTCGAAAAAAAGAAAGCGTTTTACGTTCGTCGCTCGTAGATTAAAAAACCTCTCTGAGAGTGGACACGCCACTTTCAAAACAAATGGCGCAGTTACACACCGGAACTGAGTGCAACGAGGTCAGTCCTTCTGGTTTGTCATCTCTTTCATTCGGTGGTGTTAAGAAACGATGTCGAGGAAACCCGTTATGTCACCGCGGCGAAATTCCAAAGACGGAATTTTAATTTCTCAATCCTGTTGACGCCTTTTTGTCGCGACATTCCAGCGCCTCGTGGAAACTGTTTCCCCGATTTGGTCACTTCGTTTGATGGTGCAACAACTCAGCGGCAGCGCGCGGTTGTCGTATCTTTCCTGTGTCGGAATGCGCATCACGCCTTGGTCTTTGTATTTGAACGGTATTGTGCAAAACCCGTTTAGCCCACACAAAAGCGAAGTAAATTAAAACGTCGAGAGTTTCGTGCATCGAGACAAGACAATAGCGTGTTGGGTAATGTCACACACAACAAAGTTGATACACAGTGTGTTGAAAAGTAACTGAACGATAAGCCGATGTAATTTTTTCTCACACGGCTATTTGTTGTTGTTTTTGTTTTTACTTAGTTTTAATTTATTGTGTTATTTATTTACGTATTATTTATTTATTGATTTTACGACGCGGGAACCTTTTCCCCGCCAGACCTCGAGCAAGAGCAGCTTTCGCACTTTCGCACGGGAGAGAGAGAGAGAAAGCGAGAGAGCTTCGTTTCTTCCTTCCTTTCCAGCCGACCTGATTCCACCCCCGGTTGCGACGACCTAACGCGCATCCGTGAGTGTGCGTGGGTGTTATCCAGAATAGCCCGGGGTCGATCGATATCCCGATATACGCCCTCGCCATGCAGTTCCCGCGCACACGCTTCTCTCATCTTTCTCTCTTTCTCTTTCTCACTTATAGGTTGTTGGCCTGATTTCCGTCCCGCGCGTAAAAGCGCGCGACGGGAATCACTGGTTTATATCCGTCTCTCGTTTTTTTGGCTTGAGTCAACGACGAAAAGAAGAAATTCAAATTCCAACTGAGATCAATGCTCAATTGGTTTTTCTTTTTTTTACAAATACAAAAAAAAAAGAAATACCCAAGACAGCGACTCGACTGTTTTTCTGTCGCTCCGGGAATTTTGTCAATGTGTAAATGTTGAGAAAATAAATCAGGCGCGTCCTTTCTAAGACGTTCTTTTCAAGACGGCGAATTGTTTGGTCGTTCGCGCGCATGCACCCGTTCTTCTTGCATTCCCTTTATTGCCCTCTTCTATTCCCGTCGCGCGTTTAAACCGAACGAAAATACTCCCGACGCCGGATAACCGTTTCTTCGGGACGGTTGCCAACGGTTTCCAACGGTTCATGGACTCACACTCGCTGCTGACGGTTTCTCGCGCCGAAGTAGGCGGCCCGAAAACGGGCGGGCGGCGAAACGTCACGAAGCTAATCTTAGAATTTAATTGTTCGCGCGAGAACAAGAAAACTAATTGCACGCGCGCGCGATTTGCTCGCTTTCAAGGGAACCGTGTCATGTGAAACATCGCGCTTCGCGGAAGAAAAAGAGAAATCACAGTGAGTTCGCGCAATTGTAATAAAATTCTCTGCACTGCAGACAACACAATTTTTATAATCCGAGAAAAACAATTTTGTTATATTTATTCGAGATTACAGTTTCTGGAAAAAGCGACCGCGTTTGTTTTGTTTCACATCGCCGTCAGAGTTAAATCGATCAAAGAACTCTATCAAAGTCCGGCTGCGAGCGTATATTTTCCCGGAATGACGTCGGATCATCGCAGATGCTGCACTATAATCCAGAGCCGGGTACGCGCTGGTCTCGACGAGGGGCGTTGTAAATAAATCTTCGTATCGGAGGCGTCATGTAAAATATATGCGTAGCGTGAGGCGACATTTTATCTGCGTCGCGGTTACGACGTCATTCATCACTTGTGACTCGTTCTCGTCAGAAAAATCTGCTTCATAATTCGCTTCAACGTCTCGTCGCAGACGAGACGCGCGAGACGTCGTCGTGATTTATAACCGACGTCACTGTATTAGTCTCTTTGCGCTTCGCTGTTATCGGAAAATTCACGAGGGAGAATCACGAAATCGCGAGGGTTATTTTTTTTCGACGCTAAAAATGTCAAATTTCTAACATCGATGTGTTTCAAAAATCCGTCGACAGGTCAATGCGTTCGCGATAATCGGATAATGGAATTTTTCCTATTCGCGTGACGCAAAACTCGCGAGGTATTTTGTTATTTATTTGTCATCCAAACAGCATTTGAACCGCAACAAGTGTGTACCCGACGTGTACTCGATCCGTTTATAAGATTATTCACTCTTCGGAATTAGCGCGGCGCAAATGGAAGGAATTAGCTCCCAAGTGTAATATGCATACTTATATGTATATATAACTGCACGTACCACAAACGTCGGCACACAAACAAACACGCCACTCGTGACATTATTAATACAATCTCGGTTATTTATAGCGTGCTCGCGCGAGCGCGCGGCAGTTTTACACTTGAAATATAATTCTATTTTTGCGGTAAACGTGTAACGAAACCGCACGCTTCGCGGTTTTCGTCTCGTACGTGATTTCCGCGGCCTCGCAACGATTCCCTTGTCGATTTCTTCTTCTTCTTTCTCTTTCTTCGTGCCGTTCTTTTTATCCTCTCGGATCTTATACATAAATATATTGCAAATGTTTTTTTTTTTTTAAGAATATACAAACGGATCTTATTCTCTCTGGAGGTGAAACACGCTTATATAAGTTGCATGTTGGAATTCTATATGTGTATGTGCACCTGTCACTCAGCGGAGACTCCGTGGAAATCTTGGCGCCACGTCTTGCGCGCGCGGCGAGAAATTGCATTACCTTCGCAATTTAATCCACTGAATCATCGTCATCAGACTCTCTAGGTTGCAAATAGCGGTTCCCAATCTCTGGCACCGAATGATTTCTTCAGAGTAAATTGCACACGGGTTTTAAGTAAAAAAAATTGCAACGAAAATTGCAATACGGACTTGCCCGTTAATTTAAATTGAAAAGTTGCGTCGCGCGCGGCTGCGCCGTAAGTTCGATATATCGATAAAACACATCGGCGTAATAAGCCTATTTGTAATTAAAATCGAAATACACGCGCGGTAATACTAAAACCAAAGACAAAACTGCATTAAAAATATAAATTCGAGGAATGCGAATTTACATTGCAAAATGTCGTTTTCCTCGATAACAGCATAAATTGTCAAGGTTTTGTTTCGAGGAAAGAAAATGCATGCTCTCTTTCGGAAAAGTAGTTTTTTAACATTGATGTGCTCATTGATGTGTTCTTTCTTTTTTTTTTTTTTCTCAAGTGCCACGCTGTACGATAAAGCCTTTATCAGTTTTAACTTGCGACTTGACATTAATTTCTGCTTCGCGTCGCATACGTTATCGACATTTTGGTGTAGGTCGACCGAGACACTTCTCTTCGATTATTAGCACCTATATCCCCGATCACCTGATTTTATCTCTTTTGCGCGCTGACCCGATATATCGATTGCCACACGACGAGAAATGTCGGGAATTTACACGGTCGCTCGGCGTGACTGTTTTTTTTTTTTTTCTTTTTTTTTTTATCGGCGATTACGCTATCGCAGTTAAAGAGAACTCGGAAAGGCGCGTTTGTGATGTAACCTCACAGAAGTTTCTCCCCCAAGAGAATTAACGAATGCAAATGTGCATTTTGATTGGTTTGCACGGCGTAGTATGGACTGGGAGCGACGAGGCCGGATATCGATTATACAATTTTGTATTTAATGTGACACGCGACGCGCCGATCGATAGCAAAATGTCATTTATATGTAATATTAATTTCGCACATAGACGCATGCACACAGGTCTGTCAATGTGCTTTCTCGCAAGCTGTGTGTGTGTGTGTGTACAAGTACTTACAATAAATCTCTGTAGCACGCATATATAAAAAAAAAATTTATTCGCTAGTATATTGTGTACATCAATTTCTTCACATATGTGTTATTTAAAACCGGCAAATAATTATGCAGAATTATCTGAGAACATCAAAGATTGAAGATTTGCTTTCGATTGTATTTAATCCTTCACAGATATACGTGGGTCTCCCATTTGTATCGGTGTTTTTAGTAAAAATTGTTTTTATCGACGCAAAATTCAAATTTTTGATTCAAAAAACAAAATTGAAAAAAAAAATTGATTTGCGGAGATATTCGATTTTAAAGTCGCGTGGGTCTCACAGACCCAGTCTGTCTGTCGTAGGCCATTTTTGAAGTCCGTGAAGGACTTCAATAAGCAATATTTTGATAGAAATACATGTTCTTGTACGATTGGATTTTTAAAAATTCTGTTTCCTAAAATCCCGATCTCTGTGTTCCAAGATACGCTTTTCGTTATCGAATACGTTATCGCTTCCAGGGATTTTCGCCGACTTGTTTATTCTTTAAACGACGCCTTTTCGAAATTCTTTCACTATCTTTTGGAAAGTTATCTCTTGTGACATTAAAAAAAACAAAAAAAAAAAAAAAAACATCTTGTTCTTCAGAACGAGATATTTCATCGTGAAAGATTCTCATTGTGCGGTTGTAATAAAACATTTTTCCTCACTTTGTGTTGCAGCGTCTACTTATCAGTGCAATATGTCGGTTACCTCCGTTCAGCCAGCCACTACCGAGAGCCTCTCCCGCCACGGGTAAGTAAAACTGTTAGTTTTATACCATCATAAAACGGACAGTCACGCGTTATAATTGCAAATGTTCGTCGCGCTTGATCGATTTTCCTGTTACGAATCGTTATCATTGACGAGCGCGCATTTTCCTCGTCGCTTTGTACGTCTCGGTTTTATTTCTATTGAGGAAGAAGAAAAACTATCGCGAACAAATTATATTTAATTCAAGATATTTATTCGATTGGTGCTAATGACCTGTTTAATTACATTCAAAACGTCTATTTTCTTAATTTATTTGTTAAATGCTATGTAAATTTTTAATCATCTATTTTTGTATTAATTTATATTTTATAATTTTATACAAAATATTTTCCAAAATACTTTACGTTCATGCGAGAAGAACAACGGGAAGCGTTTTCGTAAAAAACTGGCATAACTGCGTGTAATTATTTGCAAATGAATAAAATCCGTTTTTTGTTTCTGCAATTAAAATCGAGGAGCTTTGATCGTCATTATGTAATCGCTTCGCGATTGTGCGCTGTGTTACGACGCGGCTAATTAGCGCTAAATGCGCAAGTGTTATGTGCAATCTTAAATATGACGGAAAAACACAGACAGAGAGAGAAAGAGAGAGTACATTTTTGTGGTTCTCGTAACATGTTAATCGCGCTGATAATTAAATATTTTTCGTTTCCGTCGAATCTGACTGTAAAAACTCGACTTTTTTTCGTTACGTATTGCGTTTTCAAACGTGCTTCGTGAATTTTCTCTCTGTACGCAGAAGAAACACTTTAACTTGAGCAAAAAAAAAAACAACTTGATCGATTGATTTAAACTTTACCGATTTATTCGTTCGGAAGTTTGTCACAAAACTTATGCGAAAAAAATGTAATTTATATTTCATTTACAAAAAAAAGAGGCGTGTCGTAGAAGAGTTATCTCGTTTCGCGACTTACATTCAGAAAATGCTCCATTCCGGTTGGTCTTTGTTGTTTTCGTGTGTTGGACGGCGACGCGCGATGGATGAAACACACGCGGAACAAACAAAACGGCCGGGCTCGTTACGCGAACGTTCACGTCACCATCACGTGAAAGAAACGTTTTTCTTCTTCCTGATTACCATATGCGCGCATTCATGTAAGTTTAATCTGTCCTTCCGCTACGCGTGCGCGCCACTCTTTCTTCGACCAGCAAGTTCAAGGCAGTTTGCTCGCGAATCGCGGTGTAACGCGTTTCGCTAATATCATATCGTCACAAAATCACGAAGTTTCTCTCTCTCTCTCTCTCTTTCTGTACAAACGTAACGTCGAGTGTGATCTTTGTACACGCGCGTGTTTTTGATGGTGAAGTTAAAAAAGTACGCACACAGAGTTCTCATTGAGTCGAGCCAAAAGGTCGACGTTTCGTAACGCGAAATTTGAACTTTTTTTAACAACACACGAAATTTTCTTTTTTTTTTTTACTCGAACAATTTCATGAAGTGACAACATTAAATGATTGCAATTAATCGACTAGATGATTTTAAATGTCTGGTTTTGAATTTTCAGGAGCAACATCTCGCTGTCCTGTCACAGTTTATGCGGGAGCATGGATGACAACATGCAGGGCTCGCATCCTCAATACCAGGACACAATTCTGACGATCGAGGAGCTGCGTGCCCAGCTCAACTCCTGCTTTACGTAAGTTATATTTTACAATTTTAATTTATTTCTTCCGAGGACATCTGCCGCAGACGTAAATCGATTGCGTGCAGACAGCACGCATAGTTCAGCAAATGATCGTGAGAATTAATCAGAGCTAGATTATGTAACGCGCGCGCGCGCGTTGACTGACGTTACCTCGTCTGCAGCGGAATTTTTTAAATTTGCATAGCTCTTTTAAAACTTTGCATTTTTCCATAATATAAAACATTTGCTATAATTTAGATAAAAATTGGTATTTGGTTTTTAACGAAAAAACAAAATTAAGAAAAAAAATGTTTTCATACTTCATTTCGTTTCTCTCCAAAAATAGAGATTATTCACGACGATCGTTCCCTTTTCTTTTGTGCAGATGCGGAGTCTCGTGGAGCGAAGAGCACGTCTCCCTGGACTGTAGTGAGTGCGGCGGTTATTCCTTACAACGACCGTGCCCGCTCTGCGACGGCCGTTGCCGCACCGCGTGGAAGCGTGACCTCACCATGGTAAATGTTCCCCGCCTGTAACTTCTCTCCCTTCGCCCTTGATGGGGTAAATGTCCTCTGCCCGGTATCGACTTAACGTATTTGCTTCTGTTTGCAGTCTCATGCGAGCGGCAAAGCGAGATGGATCGGCGAGTGCGGACTGAGTTGCGGACCGTCTATGGACGAATCGTTGGTGCCCGCGTTAGAGAAGCTACGGGCCACCTCGTGAACGGCCCCAGTCCGAGCATCGCCAACCATGCACAAGACTTAAAAATCCATCACCCTAACCATCTAGTGTTACCCACCACTATCACGCGAGATTCGAGAAGAGAGTGTATGTGTGTGTGTGAGAGAGAGAGTGTGTGTGTTTTGTGTGTACGTATGTAAATGCGAACCGCAAACGATACGCATTACGTTCCTGAAGAAGGCTGACGAAGAAAATGAAGAAGAGAACTCCCCTCTGTCTCGGAAAATAGCGTAGCTTCCTTTCTAAAGATACGAAGCTGGAACCGCACAGCGAAACCGCACAGCCACACGATCCACGTCCGCGAGATCTTTTAGTGTTTCTTGCATTGCTGCGAACTAGTTGGAACTAATTTGCACTTTGAGAACGAACTATACTTTTTCAGAAAATGTGTATGTCATTTCTGTTATTTATTTCCACTTCGATATTTTCTGAGCAAAGCTTTAAGATGATCGGATACATACACGATTTCCGTTAGAAAAATAACAAAGTTCATTTTTTTTCCCTTTACATTTGACAAGATTTCTTGCCATTGATTTAGCGATTCACTTCCTCATCTCTGATGACAAAATTTAAGATTGTTCGAAGCGGATAATTTTGCCTCTCTGTTGATTATGAATATATTCAAAATGAGAACTTTTGCGTAAAGAAACTTTAAGAAAAATTATCTCAGAATTTTCGTACGCGAAGCATCTTTAAGCTTTGATTCGACAAGAATCGAAACGGTTCTTGGGAATTGAAACGATCAATTTTGTCCATGTGAAACAACTAATTTTGAACCGTTGCGTCGATTCCGAGATATCGACTTCACGCATCAGCGTCGTAGCGTTTATCCGTAACTATATTATTTGTCTCGAATATGTGTATTTTCTTTCGCATTCTTGTAGCAGCAGAATTGAACTTGACTATGACCATCACCATTTTTTATACGGACTCTACTACATACAAATCACAAACAGCATTTCTCTCGGGCGGACAAACTGTGTCGCGAATATGCGACTTCGACGAGATTTGTAACAGCCCGTTCAGAACCTTTACAGTTCATTTTTTTGTTTTTTTTTTTTTTTATTTTTACAACACGTCGAGAAACGCTATATTTGTTTCAAACTTTTTTACGATGAAAAAACAGAAACAAGTTTCTTAGATATCTCGACCTCTCTGTCGTGCGAGAAAGCACGAGGTTGCGTTTACACGAATAGGATAATTTTTTATTAGGCGACAATTAATCGATCGAGCGATCTGACAGCGAGAAGAGCGCGCGCCTCTTAGCGGATCTCTCTTTTCGCGACGAGAGCACGACGTATCGATTTTGTAGATAAATTATTATAAAAAAAAAAAAAAAAAAAAAAAAAAAAAAGGAAATCAAGTCAGGTATATATTATCGACGAGATAAATCAATCCCGAGCTTTGCGAATGTATACGATTGTAAACGAATTATTAGTTGAAGTTCCGACTCTAGCGAGGACTTAATGTTTAATGTTAAACGCCGACACGCGTGCGACCCGTCATAGTCCTTAAGGATTGACGAAGGGCAATTTGTGCGTTACGGAGAAAACCGTTTCTACACATAGAGATAGAAATCCGTGTTAGTACGGCGAGATATGAATGGTGTACAAAAAGAAAAATGTATTACACGTATTGTTATTGTACATCCGTTTGTACATTTGTATGTAAACGGAAATCACAACGCGAATCTCCTTAGGTCTGTGTGTGAAAATGTTAGAGAAAACTGGTTACACTTCAAACAAACTAGTTGCATTAACGTTTCACGACAATGATACGTCTTGCTCATTTTGTTTTTTTCCTCAAATCGCTTTCTCGGCGGACTCTTTTGCCGCACGCGGATGCGACAAGAAAAGAGCTCGGCCTCAAAAATGTGCGTGTGAGCGTTTAATTTAAGAATCGACACAAAAAAGATTGCAAGTGCCAAACAGGAAAACTTTTGGACGCGCCGTTAAAAGAAAAAAAAGAAAAGAAACTATTTTTACCTGTGGTAATATTTCGATGTCATGTTTTGATATATTTCGATTGAAATATGCTACTCTTTGAATATCTGAATCGTACATGTGAAACAACCGCAAGGAATATATATAAATGTAATTAAAGTAAAATAAATGTCTAATTTATTCTTTTGTATTTTTGCGCGATTCTCTTCGATCACATGCTCGCTGTGTTTATGTATAATGACGCTTGTAGAATTTTTTGTGTCCAGATTGATTTTTGGAAAGCATTTACGTCGTGCCAATAAATTTCGGATTTTTATCGCATTGTTTTTATAAAGAATTTCGTGCCGAAACCTTTCTGAGCAATATACGAAGATAAAAAACGAATGTTTTCGGATATAAATATTTTATCAACTTTTCTTCTCTCAATAGCGCGCGTGTATATGTATATTATATATTATACAACTGCGAATGCGAGTGTAACATGCCGATGTGTGAAAAAACGCGCATTTAACTCGCTTGAAATTGAACTTGTAACGTGTTAAATTTTTTCTTGGAGTATTAGCTCGCAGCGAGCTCTAGTTCTTAATGCTTGAGAAAGTGTGTTCTCGGTAATATCATTTTTATTTAATCTTCCTATTTATGACGATTAATTACTGCAAAACTATAGATTTAATAAATATACTTGAAATGAAAATTCGTCTATTGATTTGTGTCAATGTGTCTCCGAATCCCCGCAATTGTCTTTAATTACTTGCCCGTAATTGTTTTTTTTTTTTTTTTTTTTAGTAAGTCGTTTCTTTGTTGATCAGCTTTCTCTTTTGTTTGTTACAAATTGTATTTCTTTGCGTGACGATCTTTTAACATTCTGTGTATCGCACGACTTATTATGACATTTATTTATCTCTGGTTAACACTCGGTTTTTTGAAATTGCGATATCGCTTTTCTCTCTTTTTCCGAAACAATGAAGTTACATAAACGTCTAATTAATCTAACATTTATAAATTACCTTTAAAATAATTATATGTATGTGTATATAAGATAACAAGTAGCACAGTAACAAAATCAGTTTCTAGCACAAGCAGAACTAGGTACAATGCCGTGTCGAATGGAGTGTATATATAATGTTTTATTGACACATTTCTTGCGTTTTATGTACATTTCCACCATGTGTAACATCACGCTCACACGATTACTTCTTTTTTACAATATTAGTTTATATATCTGTGAAACTTTAATATATTTTTTTTTTTTTTTTTTATTCAAATTCGCAGATCACGGACTACGTAATCAATGCTTCTCGAGAGACAACATAAAAACAGTTTTAGACAAACAAAAGTATAGTTGTCATATTTTAATTTTGAACATTTTTTTTGTATTACATATTGTACAAAAATTACATAATCGACTTGTTTTTAGTTTCATAATATAAATAGACGTTTAATAACAATGTTTTTATCTCGCACAAGATAAATATTTAAGTATTCAACCACAACGAAGATAAAACAAATTTCACATTTTTTCAAAGAGTAAGTGTTGACACAATCGCATTCACATAAAGAATATTTTAATGTTTCACAGTAAAAAATATTTTTCATACATATTTACCTCAACCAGTTGCAAATCTATGATATTTACTGCAAAATAGAGCACGTTGTTTGAATCTTTCCAGTTTTTCTTGTTTTGCAAAATTTATGTATAAATAGCTGCAAATTATGTGTAAACGCCACAGTAATATAAAAACAGTAACAATTATCAAATTACCACTATCCAAAACAACACTACCGCGTGCATTGCCTGTTCGAAACTGTACAGCATTCCATAATGTAACACAAATAATGGTTGAATAAATTTACACACCTGCAAAAAAAAATAGAAAAAATTAATTCCGGAAATATACTCTTTTCCCAGCGATTCTAAAAAAAAAAAAAAAAACCCTCACGAAAAACTTACAATACAGAAGTTCACTGTTGAGACCAAGTCGATAATGTTCTACTATTATTGTGCGCGCGTTATTACACGCAATAAATACGATATACGAGGGTGGGGTGAAAAGTTTCCGGCCTGACCTAGAAATGGCGCCAGCAGGTCTAATTTTTGGCTTGTATTCTATAGTACTATA
>QVOB01008233.1:0-41352 GCA_014839585.1 Pseudomyrmex concolor | reverse complement strand
TGTCTCACTCACACTGGTGGACACTGTGTTACACAGTGTCGCTTGTCTACGTAGTTGGAAAGCACCCTGAGACATTTTTATATTGTGTGTCATTTTCTTGCAGTGAAATTGTGCCTGGTTATGACAGCGCGACGTTTGCTATGCAAAACTTCACACAACTCCAGCTCAAAGCTGACCCTGTGTATTCCGCTCCGTTGCACGTGAACGGACTGTGCTGGCGTTTGAAGGTCTATCCGGATGGCAATGGAGTTGTGCGCGGAAATTATTTGTCAGTATTCTTAGAACTTAGTGCCGGACTGCCAGAAACTTCAAAGTACGTGCACTTTTATAAATTGTAAAATCTTTTTGGACAACATCAAAAACTTGAAAAGAAACCTTGGCAAGACAATAGATTATCTTGAAAATAATTTGTTGTTTTTTTTGTAGATACGAATATAGAGTTGAAATGATTCATCAAGGCTCCCGTGATACGAGTAAAAACATTATCCGTGAATTCGCGTCCGACTTTGAGATCGGTGAATGTTGGGGATACAATAGATTCTTTCGATTAGATTTGCTTGCGACAGAAGGTTATTTAAATACGGAACTGGATACTCTTATATTAAGGTATGTTTTTTATTAAATTTTTATATAACAAAATAGTTGGAAAGTAAATAATTTAACATCGAATTCAACACAGATTTCAAGTACGACCACCGACGTTTTATCAGCGGTGTAGAGACCAGCAGTGGTACATCAGCCAACTGATAACAGTTCAAAATCAATACGCTGCTCAGATTAATGAATTAAAAGAGGTAGATAATCATAAAATTAAAAAAATTCTACTGCTTTTTTGTGTTTGCGCCAGAATGAGTACACACGAACGGTTTTTTTTTTTTTTTTTTTTTCAGAGGCTAGCAATAGAAATTTCTCGCAATGCTGTGGCGGCTACCAGAGCTACTAACGTAACTACAAATGCAACATCTTCATCTACGCAACAACAACAGCAACAAGAGGCAGGCGATTCAAAGATCAATTTGAATACCACACGAACAATTGACGCATATTCTACCGTGAATGGAACACCATCAAGGTATTAACAATACCATAATCTAAATCTCATAAACGGTTTACGTCAAAATATAAAAATTAAACAATTAATGTTTTGAATTCACGAATTTCTGTTTTTCTTCTGTTGATAGGTCAATGCCAGGTACACTTGCCAACGGCATGATGTCGGGCGATCAATTGATGCCGATGTGCGAGTTGGGCGAGCTCTCGAGTATGCACGCCCTCGGCTCGACATCGGCGATGTCGAAAATGTCACTGAAGTCGCATCGCGCCAGCAACAATCTCAATGTCGTCGAGATCGATAATACTCCACCAACGTTGCGTCGCGCCAATGACATATCGCTCGGTGAATGTTCAGCCGCGGGGCTTCATCTCGTTTCATCGTCACCGTATTCGCCCAATGTCGTTCAGCCGTCATTGAACTTGATGACCAATAACAGCGCCAGCGACCCTCTGTTGTCCACATCGGCGTTATCGTCGATAACAGGTAACACGCATCGGGTCACGGAGAGCGAAGCCGCGCAACGTTGCAACGACACGTCGCCCGGAGAATGCCAGGTTGCTACAGGCGACGGTGTCCACTCTCCGTCACCATTCTACCTGTCTCCGACGTTGAATCTTTCATCCAGCAGTAGCAGCAGCAGCGAGAGTGGCGTGAGTATATTTTCTTTAATTTTTTTGTATCCTCTTATTAACAGACTTAAGAATCTTTCATCACATATTTTCGTTACAGGAACTGAGTGAACACGACATTTATATGGACGAGTGCGAACATAACGAGCCGACCATTACCACGCTCTTGGAGATGACGAATGACGAAAATGACGTAGATGACGAAACCATGTCAGGTATGGGAATTACACACGCATGTAAGCTATGTGTTACATCATATGGTTTAAACAATATACGTACATTGTGTGTAACAACAATAAAATATTGCGCAAAATTCAAAAACCAAACAAATAATAAGGATCAATTACTTATCACATGTTGTTTTTCAAAACACTGAGCAATATATATTGCAAAACTAGGTGGTAGCTCGAACAGAGCTTTTTCCGGAAGCGTGCAAAGGCGAAAAACGGTCGATCGGGACGTTGAAAATGAAAAACTCACGAATCAAAGCCAAGACGAAGAATATATCAAAGAAAATATCGCAATTATTTCCAATAACTTTTATTCAACTTTATAGATTCCTCACATTTTAATATTTGAATTATTTATTTTCTATTCTGCTTTAAATTATCTGTATTTGTATCTGTATTCTGACGTGTAATTTATATTATTGAAGTATCTAAATTATAAAAGAATATCTTATATGTAACTGTATCGACCGTATAAATTATTAAAGCGCTGTAATTAATTAATACTCGCGATAATGCACAAAAATTATGAAAACTTCAATTATTTAGATGCAGCTGTTACATGGAGACTTCTTATTTCTCAAGTAATGCGTGAAATTTGTTAATATTATTCTCACACAACATAATATAGCAATAGTGACGTGTGATTAAATATAAATCTACTATTTGCAAGTATGATAAAAATCAGAATGCTTTTAGGAGAGAACGACGTCGAAGTCGCCGAATCCCTCGTATCTTTGCTTCAAAATAAACGACGTACAAAACAACAAAGCAACACAGAGATCGCTACTGACTTACGCAGGTATTTTACTGTGTTTTATTAGAGTATAATTGATAAAAAAACACTATAGAACAAGTAAAACTAATTTCTTGTAATCACAAGATAAGCTGAGTTTTTTTTTTCACAAATCAGACTCAGAGACTTGCTGCAGCTGTTCGAAGTGCGAGAAAGAAACGCGTGGACCTCTTCGTGTCAGCAAATGGACGAGATTTGCGACTCCAGATTCACCAACATGCTGTCACGAATCGAGGAGCTCGCTCACAAGACAACTGTTGCTTTAAGCCACCATTTTAGTCCGTCACATCGCAACGTCGCTGTGCAGTCTAACGCGACCGCGGCGTATCCGCACAAACACTCCGATCTCGACGCCACGACCTGCAATGATCTGAATCAAAATGACAGACAACATTCCGGCTGCAACTTTCCTCAGTCGCAAGCAATTAACGGCGCAAAACTGAACCGACTGCGGAACATTTGTCTGTCAGAATTGGCAACCACGTTACCATCCAGCAGCCACACAACCAGATCCGAACCAGCAACACGTTCCAACTCGATCGAATGCGAGAAGGATGTTCCGAAATTAACAGTAATTAACAAAGTCAATCGTGACACGGGCTCATCTAGATCGCGATTAGATCTAATAGTGCCAAATGGTTAGTGAATAAAACACAATGTGCGAGTGTAGATAAAATAACTGTGAGAAGTAATAAATAAAGTAATAAATTTCTTTGTTTTCTCTTAAGCAAAATTGTCGAAACACGGGATTTAAATATGATTTTTCTGAAACGTATTGTTTTAGTACTTCTAGACAGTAACAAAATCATGTCGAAGCATCTACTGGCGCGGCATCAGTCGTCACTCAGCTCGTCCACTAGCATGAATTTAACAACCGACAGCAAGATATTCGAGTTCGATCAGTTACTCGAAGCCATCAACTTGTCATCGGGATCGCAGAAAGACGCGTCTGCTTGCGGAGTAAAATCAAAGTAAGAACAAGGCTCAATTAAAAACAAACTATCAAAAATATAAATTGCAAACAAATATATTTAATATATTTATATACAGAAAACATACTTTGTCCGATGGCAAGAACAACGTCTGCATTGGAACTTCCACCGCGCTTTCGTTGACACAGGAAGGCACGTCGTCGTCATCCATAAATACAGCAGACGGTATTCCCAGTCCCAACAATTACAGCTGGTCACCGGCATTATACCAGCATACACACGGCAAGTATTTGTAGTAACTTTATTCTTTTTTAAAATTTTTCAAGTTTTTATCTTCTTAATTTTAATAAAAACTATGATTTTACAGGACAAAAAGCGGTTTTAGATGTAGCAGTGCAAGGTTCGTCACATGATGTCTCTAACAAAACGATTGACAAGTAAGTGAGATGTATGTTGAATAAATTATTATTGAATAGTTCTTTAAAGAATATAAAAATATGTAAAAAGTATAAAATTTTATATAATAAAAATATTTTTTAATTACGTATTTTATACATGTTAAAGTCAACTATAATTCTCTTAAT
Source organism: Pseudomyrmex concolor (assembly GCA_014839585.1). Taxonomy (NCBI): domain Eukaryota; kingdom Metazoa; phylum Arthropoda; class Insecta; order Hymenoptera; family Formicidae; genus Pseudomyrmex; species Pseudomyrmex concolor. The sequence goes on along the minus strand of QVOB01008233.1, from coordinate 37,130 downwards.
TTTAATTTTTAAAATTTTATTTCTTTGTGTAGATCCGCGGAAGAAGCTGCCAACTCGCCGTAATAATTTGTAACTTAATAGTAACATAGGATAGTATTTCCTCTTCTGTGATTTCTATTTCAGTAAATGTTAATCTTGAGATTGAGATAAAAGGAAATTATTTTGTCAAATAAGAATAATTTTAAGATATCATTTGTATGCATTTTTTTGTATGTCTGATTTTCTTTTGGAAGAGAGATTAATAGAAAAAATATCATTATCTTATATAGTGCAAAAAGTATTATGACGATTAAGTGATTTTTTTTTTCAATTCTTTACGTACAAATTATTTCCACGATTCATTCCAAAAAAGTGTGAAGTAAGTTATTTATTCAATGTTATTTATTTCTTATTTGCAATTATGAACGTACACGTATGAATTGTATTTTTAGAAAATAAATAGAAGATATGAAAGAAAATGCAGTCAAGTTTATATGTAAATTATGCTAAAACTTTATTTATTATTAATTTAGTACAATTTCTAAATTTATGAGGTAGATTCCATTTGTTTGAGCAGCGTTTTGTAAGTACAGAGATCAGAATCGAAGGAACCAATCCTGGAAATTCCTGAAGACGGAATCGTGCTGAAGATCTTCGAAGCAGCAGTCTTGTACCAAAACCGATTGGATCAACTTATATACAATTCTTGTTTCACCTTATATAAATAACAACTAAATAATCAATAAAAAGAAAATTGGAGACATTTACATTCTTACATGTAGATCTTCGAGTTCGAAAATACTCTCAAAACAAGTTTTTTGAATACAGGCAGTGCAGGTATAGATCGTTGTATCTTCTAGAACTATTTTATCTTATCTGTTTACGCTTTTCTTCTTGTTCTATGGTAAGAAATGGTTGAAATATTTCAAAGTAACAATTGTTAAATCGAACTTGTTTGCTCTAACAGACTGGTATTTACTATTGGAAAATGATGTAACAAGCTTCTGTGGAATCCATCTGTATGCCAGTATACAAATCACAACATAAAGTTGTCCAGTAGATCCTGTTGATGTTTTTTATGTCTCTCAATGAACAATCAGGGATTTAGTTCCTTGGAGAATATATCCACAAGTAAAACAATTATTCATTATACATGATTATCTTACCAAGGAGAAACATTTATATCATTCTTCTAATTTTTTGTTTTCCTCTATACTATTGTCAATATTCATTATATCACGATATTCTTCTTCGGTGTAGTCATCTGAGATAGAGATTTCGTTGTTTATTTCCAGTATTTCAAGGTCGTAAAGCACCTCGTGCACTACATGCGATATATCTTCACCAGTTAAAGGCTTGATTGCATCTGTGTCGTGGTCGTACATTTTCGTAAAAGTATTCAAATAATGCAAAACGAACTCCTTAAAAGCTCTCTCAAAACTTCTCGCGTATTCTTCAGGCATTTTCGATTCTTCTTTTCTCTGGCACAATAGAATTCCAATTGTGTATATGCACGAGTGAAATAGTTTGAACTTCTTGAACTTCTCGGATCGTTTCAATATTTACACCAGTAAAATTCGATTGATTTAAAAATAATAGAGATAACGAGCGAATATTGAAATAAACTCCAATGAACTTTTTTGAAGCACACTCAGTACGCCGAAGATAATTGACTCGGTCTTTTTGTGGTCTTTTGTGGACTCTATTCTCGCTCTTTATGTGTTCTTACTGCCTGATGTTACATTCTTATGATTTTCTCTTAACAATTCTATCTTATCAATCTTATCGTCTCCTATCAGATAGCCACCTATCAGAGAAAGAGAACAAGAATAAAGAGGAAAGTAGGCAGCTTCTTCTTACTGACCAATCACGATCGACGCCTCAGTCAATCGAATAAAGATGGTCGAACTGGTCTTGGAACTTTGCTGTTTTCCCATCCGGAGTTTGTTGGCACCATTGGCTCTAAGCTGCCAATGCGTGCGCGTTTATCATAGCACACTGATAAAATTGTTTTCTAAAAATTCTGATATTTTGCCATGTCGAACGAACCGGTAAAGGAATGGAAGATCGGTGGTTATCCTCCGCAATACGATCCTGTGAAACACGGGCCTTACGATCCCGCGCGTTATTACGGAAAAGGTGAGTTTGTCCTCGCGTTTGACACATACGTAATTTCTTTCTCTTTTTCTCCTTATGATATAGCGCAAAGTAACAATCTTATATAATACTCCGTTTTTTTTTTTTTTTATTTACACACAGCTGATACTCCATTCCTGGATCTGAAACTCAATGAGATTCCTGCCTGGATTTCGAGACGTGAAAAAACTCCTTCGTCTATTGCCGGACTGTTTTCACGAGGTAATTTCTATGCGAGAAGAAGATGTTCGCTTTATCAGTCCCAAACTTGCGTAACTGATCATTCCATCCCATGTGATTTCAAGAATAATATCATTAACACAGGAGATCTATTCTTTGCAGCTGCACTGTATTATATTTTGTAAATTCAAAAAATAAGAAATGATTGTGAATGTCGGTTTTAATGTCGTGTGTTTACTGTGCAGCATTTTGGCGTTGGCAACACAAGTATGTGCTGCCTAGAAAAGGTGGTGTGGCTCCATTTTTCCAAGTGACAGTGGGTTGCATGATTTTCTTCTATGTCATCAATTATAAGAAATTAAGTAAGTACAACAATACAGAATAATTTTGTTTCAATATATATATACACATGAACGCAACTCTAAATTCTTCATGTTATTTCATTTCAGAGCATCACAAGAATTATAAATATCACTAATTGAATTCTACTGTAGAGATATTCTAATGTCATATATATACATACTGCAACAAAGAAATTTCATGTATCAATTTGTGAAACAACAAAAGTGTCAGAGTGTTTAAATAAACATTCTTAGTGTGTACAAGAAAATATATGATTTGTTGTTATTGGCTACAATGTTTCTAATATAATTATATATAATATAATATAATTATATATAATATAATTATATATAAATTATATAACCTTTTATGTTCAATTAGTTATTTTTCTCGATTTTTTTCGTAATAGAATAAATTTGCTGGCACACATGGGTTCAGCAATTGCGACGCACAAAAATACATTGAAGTTTAATGAGTTGGTACCATTATGCGATATAAATTTTTACTTTTGTTTGTCTTATTTGGATTAATTAACAAAGAGTTACTTTTTGCGTTAAAAATTTTCAGAAGCAGAATAGATTTTTGGATTATTATTTATTACAAGTTTTATTTTTATTTAGAATTTACAGTGGCACTTTTCAATAATCTCAGTTGGGTAAAAGCGTAGAAGAACAAATGTATATAAACTAGTTACAACAGCATTTTGGTAATACATAATTATATATGTGAAACGTGTGCAAGGTATGTAATGTATCTAATGCGTATGTAACTATAATGAATTATCTTACAAAAACTAGCTAGTTTTTATCTACACAGTTCTCGGGATTGGTTGTATATGCTACGACTAGTTATATATCTTTTCTATAATTAATATACTTTTTTTTCTATAACGTCATCAGTATAGGTAACACTTTTTGTTTTCGACTTATTGTTTTTTTATTACTTTTATTATTACTTTGGTGTAAGATGGAAATATGCACTTTTACAAATCTAATAGAGTTCCTACGTAGATATATATATGTGTGCGTAGAAGAATATAATAGTTAAGATTGCATGTTTGATTGCTTTGTTCACTATGTGTTGTACAGAATCTCGAAGTGTGTGTTTAAAAAAAATATTTCTATATATAATATATATTTCTAATCGTAAACTTATCACACACGTATTTCGCATATCATTTTTTTTTATCGATATTACTATATTTTCTCGCTCACACTCTCTTTCACACAAACACCGAATACTCTTTCTCCATCTCTTTCAACATGTTGTGAAGTCGTATTTTTGAACTATCAGACGCCGCAGCACGCGGTAAATGCGTTGTATCACCGTCTGGATTGGCGCATTGTCTCAGCAATACGGCCAGCGTGCTGGTGGTGTGCTCCGACATAAGTAATCCGGGAATAATTATCGTTCCCGAAAGCGTCCAGCCGAGAAAGATCTTCTCACAGACGATCTGGAAGCACATATTTATATCTTTCTCCGCTGAACTTGACAAAATAACCGAATTTTACATCACGAGGTAAACAAAATTAATTATAAAAATATTTTTTCATCATATCATTAAGAATAATTTATATGTTTCTTGGTTGATCGCTATGTCACAATATTTTTTTTTTCATACAAGCACCACTTGTCTGTACAGATCGATTACAACAAAGCGTTCAATGTCACACAAATTTATTACGCTATATATTCGCGCACATTATATAAGCGCCTATGTATACCTACTATCAACAATTACCTGTAGATTATTATTGAGGACCGGTGATTCACAGCGTTTGTTTTTCGAACACGTTGACCGGCAGTCAAAATAATCACAATCTTCGTGTTTCTCGCAGCTTTTGCCGCTGGCGACGATACGGTTAGCGATGGATCTCGGGAATACCGCGTCCAGATCCAAGAACTTGAGCTTTTGCCCGCCCAACGGCAATCCGAAGTGATTGATCTTCACGTCGCAGAGATGAAGCGGTTCCGGAAAATTGGTCTGTAGCTCCTCGAGCAGATTGAAGATCATCACCGCGAGCTTCAGTCTCTTGGCCCACTCGGGCTTCGAGTCGGACAGGGCCAGCACCGTCGTGGGTGTCTCGATCGGCCTGACGTACTCGACCGCGTAGAAGGTGCCGCACGTGCCGATCAGTTGCGGGAACACGTCCTTGTCCTCGTGCAAAATCGTCATCAAGTATTCGTTTTCCTGCAGCAACGGCCAGAGATTCTCCATTTCGAGTCGACGTCTCGCTGCGTCCGTCTCCACCCGGTAAGTACGTAGCCGCGCGAGTCTCTCTAGTTCGCGTTGCGACACGGTCATATTTAGCTTAGTGATAACCAGATCCTTGATCATGACTATAAAATTATCCTCGGACGGGAAGTGTCCAAGACCGGTCGGATCCATCCAGTAAAGCGACTCGAATTGCTCCGCAAGTATCTTGGTTCTGATAAATGAATGAAACGTTTCTTTCTGTATATAAAATTAAACAGCGAAAGCTACTACGCGATTTCTTAGTCTACATATAAAGCATTGCGGAACAGAAGAAAACACCTCGAGGCCTTGAACACAAGTGGAGTTGCTTCCCAGTGTGCGGAAAAGACCGCCTCTTTGCCCGCGTGGAGCGTCTCGCACGCAAGCGAGTGTATCCCTTTTTCGGCGCACAGCGGCTCGCAGAGAATTCCCATCGCGGATCCGTCCCGGTGCTGACTGCACTGTAACGAGAATTGGATAAATCGGTAAATATATAAAATCATATGTTTCCCTCATATGTTTCTCTAGTTAAAAGAGTCTTTTGATTTCAAATTTTTATGAATTTTTTATGAATATTGTTTTTTAATATTTGGTGACCATAAAGAACATGACTTTCCGAGTGTCACTATGCAATAAACTGAAAATCCCGTATTTAACACTTATGTAATTATACGTAGGGAGTGACGACTTCAAAAATTTTGTTTTTTTTTTTTTTTTTTTATTGTTGTTTATTATTTTTTCTTTACATCTGCCCTTTAATCTCTATAAACTCTCAATCTTTCCTGATTCTGAGAGCTTTTTTTTGATCGTTACACTTTGAATTGTACACGTTTCTCTTACTCTTGAGGGGACGTTCGCTCTGTCCCCAGAGCGTATTACGAATAAAAGCATTCAATCAATCAATAATCGCTCGTGATACAAGACGCAGACCGTTCAGAGATAATCCTCTACATCCTCTAAAAACATTTATCAAGTTTCATAGGCCAATAGGTCACTCGCGTTATCTTTAATATTTTCAAAACTTTATTCGAACATTTGTAATTTTAATTTGTTTTCGCTGTGACTGATTGTCGCTGTGTGCAATATTATCATTTTTTCGAACGTTTATACAGTCTCAGAAACGCGAAACGGAATAGTAGGCGTAGGTTTCTCTTCTATCGCGCCGCTCGGAATTACGAGAATCGAGAGCAGTAAAAGAGTTATTGCTCTCACGTGGGCGCCGCCCGCGCCGTCAAGTATGTATGCGCGCGGTTGTGCCGCCGCACGACGACGCTCGTGTTCCACCGGTTCCACGCACAAACTTGATCGCGCGCGTGTATAGCATGTCTTATAATATTGTACAAGCTTGTTGTTCGTCGTGCGGTGAATATATTTTTAGTCCAATCGGTTGTGCGAGAGGGGACCGTTAATACATGCACGCACGTTGCGCGTGTCTCCGTTGCGCGCATCCTTCGTTCAAAGCGGCTTATCGAAAATTCTTCTGAAATGCAACGAACTTTATCATTGTTGTTTATTACGTTTCACGGGTAGGCGAACATTTTTTTTTTTTTTTTTCGAGTAAATTCGTAAACATTGTCGCAAGATCTTTTCGCGGGAATGAGACGCGAAAACAACAATCGATCGCTTCCTAAAAAGGAATTATTTGAACGACAGCGTTTTATGTAGGTATTGTTGCTTTGGTTATACGCGTGCGTCGGTCGAATATTATGTAAGTGATTTTCTTAATTCTATGCCAGAGCGCGGAGTATTCTTAGACTAATAACATACGAGAAACGACATGCAAGTCTTCACGTTTTTTCTGATAAGATCGCTGCGAGGTCTTTGAATTCTTCTGCAACCGTGTTCACTGAGAAAATTTTTTTATGCGTTTCGTGACTTGAAATTTATTTTCCCTTCTTCTGCGAATTATTGAATTTTACTGTATATATATTTGTGTACGTGCGTGTGTGTATTATTTAAATTATATGTAAATTATTAAATTCCGTTGCGCGTTAATTTACAACTTCAATTAAGTTTTTTCTTGACTATCCTTGATGTCATTTAGGTTTCACAAGTTTATACAAAATTATAAATTGTTACACAACTTTTAAAATTGTGAGATCTGCAAGTAAACATCCGTCGCTTTGACGTCGTGCTCTTTTCAACGCGGAAGTTGTGAGGAGCAAGAGAGTACGCGTGCGTCCGTTCCGTTTTACCGGCGGGCAGGATTCACTAGCACATTTTCACCGCACACATACACACACACGTTTCCACCTTCTGTGCGCTACAACCCTTATTGCGTAATCGGTCTCGCGTTCGGGTCATCGCTCCGATCAAAGTGAACCTCTGACAAGTGAATTTTGACTCACCACGGTGGACACGTGACGCCAGGCCTCGAGATTCGTGCACATTACACCCCAATGTAGAAGCAGGTAGACAACGAGAAACAGACCGGACAGAAGTAGGATCAGCGCGAATTTGTAGTGATACATGAAACCAGGCAGCCGGCGGATGTTCATGACTGCGCTACCGATGATCGTCAGATTCCTGACGGTGATCAAGGCAAGTGTATGGGGATCTGAATGAAGTTTTCCCCCTTTTCCCCCCCCCCTTTTTTTTTTTTCAATCTTATCCGCGACTCGTTCTTTTCATCCTTGTCGTTTTCCACGGTGACCTCATGTCAACATTCCGTTCGGTGCCGCGAAACCCGGAGGTGTGCCGAGAGACCGCGCTAGCCGAACGTCAATGACGGACGTTTGCGGCAATGCGGCATAATCTGCGGCACACGCGAGATCGAGGCGGCGAGGCGTCGCGACGCTGCGCCTCTCGCGGCAAATCTCTCCTCTCTGGGTTTTGTCAGGGCCGTGCGCCGGGAATCGCATCTCCCCGAGGAACGAGAGAGTCTTTTTTCGGAAAGCGAGAGGTCCCGACGATTTTCGGGAGATGATTTCCGCCTCGAATTTCACAGTTTTACACCGTCTTCAATTGTGCGTGCTGAGAGAGACAGTTCCGAGGTGTGTGTTTTGACGGTGTTGCGCTTACTCTTTAAATGCTAATATCGATAGGATATCGCACAATCTCGTTTTACGTCGCGCAGCTGCGTGCGGATTTTAACAAGCACGCACTACGCGAAACTGCAACCGGCCGGAATTATACAGAGACTGTATGGGATTAGCTTCGAGCGTGTAATTAACCGCGTGGCGCCACACGATGTTGTCTTCTTCGTAGACGCATTCCGGAAGTAAAACAGCTGACAATGAGACACTTCGAGCGTTGCTGCGTAGAATGCGTTCTGGAAACTGCGACGTTACTTTCCTATGCGAATTCTTCGCTTTTTCCGACTGTCCATTTTTCTTTCAAAGGATTTGAATATTTTTATTTAAATATGTTTATTTGAATACGTTTAATTTTCCAAAGTAACACATGTATATATTATTTTTTTTTTTATATTTACTCATCTTTTTTGTTATAATTTTTATTCCGCTGATTTATTTTGTGACCGTCTGCAAAACGCTCGAGGGGATTTGTTCCAGATCGCAAACTAAGCTTTCGATCAATCAATATCCCGTAAGGTCTTCCGATGACACGACGATTCAAAATGTTTGCGTGTTGCCGCCGATATCGCGCGGCAATTTCCAAATAGCGCGCGCTATTGCGAACGCGCGAGCGAGCTGACGAGACTGCGAGACAGAGACGCACCTGCGTGCCACGGCGCGCAGCTGCGACCTTCGACGCCCTTGTACCGTCGACGGTTTGTTCTGGCGGGAGAGACGTCGGCCGTCATTTTTATACCGCGTTTTTTTTTCCATTTCAAAGTCCCGCGAAGTCGAGAAAGCGCGGAAGTGTTTTGCGTCGAGAGACGCGGACGTGTCGTCCGAGCGCGTGTGCGGTTTCGCTTTTCCAAAAAAGGGAGTAAAAACGTGAGAGAGAGAGGCGACGCTTTTCCTCGGGGACTCTCGGTGAGTGCAACGCGCGCGTGTAATTCCCTCGCTTTCTTTTTCCAAAGAAAATGTTATTCAAACATTTACATATGTGCGATAACATTTAAATATATTACAAACACGTAGAAGAACTTATTATTACACACAGTAATTCCACAGTTCGGCTACGTGCTATTTTGTGTTAAAAAAAAAAATCATCCGAATCAACACGAGTTCGCAGTTGTTTGTCTCAAAAACCGGATTTTAATCTAAAATCAGTAAATTCAGAATTATAAGTTTTTTTTTTTTAAATTGTGTTAATACTTGCGATTTAATTGCAACTTTGTTTTAAGATATACAGCACGTTTTGAATTCCACAAATGTCACATTTCAAGCTCTCGAAATGATCGCCATGAAACTTTTAACTTGAAAAAATTATTATTGAGGAATGTTAGTCGAATTCATGTTGATTTGTTTTAATCAAAATAATCTCATGGGAATGAGTAGGTTTCACATTATTCAGAGACTCGTATATACGGAATTACCTAATAATTAACCTAAGCCGTAGAATGTGTCAAGCTATGGTATGGCTTATTGCGGAAACAACCTTTAATAACACTTGGTTTTCTGATGCAACCCGATATCGGATATGGAAATCGCACAAAAACGTAATTGTTTTAGCATAATGACATGTAATAAACAGTTTTACATGCTAGAATTACGTAAAACAAGTAAAACAATTGTCTTGAAATGAAATTTAAAAAACTGCAACGTTGCTCTCCGTGAATTTGGAAGAAAAGAGACAATAGGAGCGAGAAAGCCATCGGTGTAGAAAGACATATAAGTAGAAATTAATCAATTAATATTTTGAAATCAATCAAGATTAATAATTATATTAATTGTATCAATCAATCAAGATATGGACGTTTCAGTAATCAAAATAAACACGATCGAACACGTCTATATCTTGATTGATTTAGTTTCGTCTTGCTTTCTTGATCCTATTGTCTCTTTTCTCACTTTGAATTTTTCAAATGGGATTTTTTTTTTTTTTTTTTTTTCTGATAAGATTAGATGAGAGAAGAGACGAGAGAAACGGCGATATATCTTTCAAATCGTTTTTCCGGTTCGTTTCGCAGATGTCAATCCTTTCTAGAAGTTAGAAACACAACGTAAAAGATACAATAGCAAATGAAAAACGACAGTTAAAGATACAAAAAAAAATCTTATTATAAAAAGTGACGAAGCAAATTAATGGACGTTTCGCAAAGAGAGAGAGAGAGAGAGAGAGAGAGAGGATTAAAGTCTTTACGATATTTCTTCTTCGCGCGTTTCGCGCTTTTTAATTATAATACAGGATTAACGATTATAACGGAGGTCGCGCGCGTGCATCAATAACATCAGGTCGAAAAAGAAAAACCGCATACGCACGCAATATTCTTAATTAACGGAGACCAGAAAGTTCACACTTGATTAGACAAGTTATCGTTAAACCGGCAACCCGGCAAAAATCCCCGATCCGCCCAACCAATCGCCGCTCGCAGCGGAGACGACGCTTCAATATTTCGACAATATTTCGAGAAAAACATTATTCGACAATGTTCGCCATGAGGAGATCTTTCGTTCTCTCTCGCAATAACAGAGATACAGCAATTGCGTTTTGGTGTCACACTGGCGAGTGTGTAACGCAGAAAGAGCTGTCACGACACCTCGATTGCTTTTCGCTCTATATGTTAATGAATCCAAGTCGGTAGTAGTGAATAAGAGCTCTAAATCAGCGCGGACTGTGAGATCCGCCTTTTTCATTAATTTCCGTCAATTTCACTTTATGATTATACATGAGATTACACGTCGATCATATCTCGTCCCGTTATACCGCGCGTAAATACAAGCGCGCGTGGCTATATGAATGTTTATAAAAAATAAACTCGCTGTTATCTCGCAAACGGACAAACGCGATCGACGCAAACGCGAATGTTTAATATCGCCACAGGTGGGAAATGTTTCTCACCTCTCGGCGCGCGTGTTGAAAAAGAACAAGGTTTTAGCCTTTGATGTTCGCGGTCAAGTTGTTAAGGTTTTGACCTTTGATCTCGCTTCGTTTTCCTCCTCCCTCTCTTTTTACCCATCTCCTCTTTCTTCTCTTCCTGTGTGCAACCGCAACACTGTGTGCTCACGTTCGCGCGTTTCTAACTGCACAAATCGCGACCGCGCGATCGAACCGTCACGTACCGCGCACGATCGATCGATTAATCGCGCGCAGACGTTCACCAGACTGTGGAGTTCGCATCGAAACGAGATCGCGCGGCTTATAAAGATTATATGAAGATTGCGCTTCGCGCGCGCCGTTCCCGTTGTATCCCGGTTTTTCGCCCGGCGATCTCGAGCCGAGAACTTAAGCATAATTTAAACAATAACTGTATGAAGTGATAACACACGTGTAGAAAAATATTCGGAGAAAAAACTGTCGGTCGGAGACAATATATTAGTTTATAAAATTTATTGTGTAACATCTCTGTCAAGTGTGTACAATAGAAAAATCTATTTAAATGAAGTTACTGGCGGCATTCAAAACCGCGCGCAATTGTTTTGCAAAATGAACGATTTAAAAAAAAAAAATAAATCTCGCTTGCTGTCCTTGGAGTTTGATTGCGTCAGCGAAGGTCACCTTGAACGTTTCGACGTTCGGCGGGTGGATTTCCTACGTGACGTCGCTAGAAAGAGGTCATCGTTAAGGGGTCGTTCCCCTCTGAGCGAATTCATTCTCGGCACAGAGACCTTCGTCCGTTTATATTTCGTTTGGAGAGGACAGAGCAACGAGCTCTAATAAATTTTGTGTTTCGAATGAACACTCTCAATTCGCTCTATTTTCTAGCTCACTCTCAAAGACTCAAACGTCTTCTTTGCGCGTAATATCGGGAGAAAAAAAAATTAAAATGAGTTGTTAATTTGTGTGACGGTGTACATTTTTTTTCTTACGCGCGTTCAATCAGATTTAAGTCGAATGTTTATCGCCGCTTACAAGAGACTAAATCTTCTGACACTTTTTATATACAGGATGAGTCACTTAATTTAACGACACACGAACGTCGAACAGCTTCTAAATCGCGCGCGTCGAATATACTTTCTTTTGCACGCGCGAAATTTGGATCGAGTGCGTGTTAAGTGCGTTTTTCGCGACGGGTTTCAAAAGCCACGTCGCACGTACATATGTACTTGAACGATCTCGTTGCGAGACGGCGATATTACGCGTGTCAATCGTGCGTGACGGTGGACCGACGATGCGTTCTTGCGAACATCCGATAGAACCGGGCAGGGAGTGGTTACGAGTGGATAGAGAGAGAGAGAGAGAGAGAGAGAGAGAGAAAAAAGAAAGGAAGCGAAATATGTATGGAGGTGAAAGAGGTTCCCTCATCGGAAGGATGCATCGTCGAAGAGTGCAACGACATCATTAAGTGCGATCTCGTATAAATTTTATAAACGTCTCTCCGCGAAATTGAGACGAGAGATCGAAATGCCACTCGCTTATTGTTGAAGTTTTAGTAATACAATTATGTCATTTATGTATAAACACTCGACATGCTACAAATAGAACCCGAGAGAAGACGATTGAAGTAAGTAGAGAGAGGACGCGATGACGCGAACGGAAATGTTTGTAAAAAAAAAAACAGAACTTTATTGCTGCGTAATTTGCCACTCGAGAAATATATGTCCGGGCAAAGATTTCAGGAAAGGAAAGAGAGAAAGACACAAGTCCGTATCTCTCTTGCAAAAATAACCGAGCGAGATGTGCGTCGCTCGCGGCGGTGGGCGGCGGCGTATCTATCCTCGCGAAAGAGGCGAACCCTAGATACTACTCGTACTATTTTTTCCTCTTGATCGATTCCCAAGATGACGATTGAACGTTGCGTCGGCTTTTCTTTGTCGCCTAGAAGCAAGGCCGTTTCAGGCCCGATTCAGATTGTCGTAGGTCGGACACGTGTACAGTTACCGAGGCGACGTATACCGTAGGCGTTTTGGCGTGTCGCGATGACGGGAATCGATGGGATCGCATCCGATAAAGATCGCGAAAACAGAAAAAGACCCCCCGCAGGAAGCGAAGCCGTCGCGCAATTTAAATACCGTCGCGCTCTACGGGCCCTCAGGGTGCGCGTCGCGCTGATTTACGATCCCGTATCCTGTTCGCGGGGATTGAAACGCCGAAAAAAAAAAAAAAAAGAAAAGTAATTACGCGTAACATTATTTTATCGAACCCGGATACCAGTGTTATCTTGTTGTCCCGCACGCGGACGAAAATATACTTATTATTTGTCAAGTTCGATACGTCCGACATCATTGGAAATCATCGTATTTGCGCTGTATTGCAAGCGTAAGCGCGCGCGCGTTATTTCTCGATTCCCCGCCGCGATTCAAACGCGCGATTTCATTCGCGTCGAAAATTCGCGAAGCGTCGAAAATCGTCTGCTGCAAAATCATCGTGGTGTTCGACAAAATTGAACTGAGCTGATCGTGTTCTCGAAGAGAGACGCAGTTTCGTTCTGAAACAACACGAAAACACCGAGTCACGTACATCGTACGAGCGAATTTTGTTACAACGCAATTTCGACATCGAAACTCGCGAGGAGCAAGTAAGTTATCTAATTACCTAATTAGTCCAACTATAATTGGTTGACGTTTTTTTGTCGTTAAAGTCTTCTCCAAACGAGTTTTTCGCTTACAGTCCGCGCTTCTTCCTTTGAGTTTTTTCCTTTATTTTTTTTTTTTTTTTTTCAGAATTCGTAACACCTATTGCGAGTTATCGCACTCGATCCTACGCAACTACGCACTGCGTCGCGCCGGGGGATTTATCGATGCTTGACAAAGTGCAGTCACTTATCGTCTTACGAGCGGTTGCTATGCGATATGGAAGGGGTGTCTTGAAGTCACGTACTAGCTCGACCAGTCAGAAGTCAGTGTGCGTAAGCCGGCCGGTTGCGCCGGCTTCTTTCCTTCAGTCACTGTGCTCTCACGAGCACGCGTTTTCTCTCTGCGAACACCTTCGCGACTTACATCGTTCGCGAAAAAAAAAAAACAAAATAAAACGGGAGTACTCTCTCGGGCATTTGATCGATTAATCAATTGTCCGCGATCGTCACGTAATCGCGCCCACCACGATTCTTCGTTTTGTTTCGTACTTTGCATTCTGCGAGATCCGAGGATTGAAGTTTCGAAAAAAAAAAAAAAGTACGGGGGGAGCCCGAGATGAGAGAGAACTTGGTTGTGTCTAAATTTTTCGTGTACGGTTATTTTCGCGTCGAGCTAGTTTTTGATCGGAAAGGGATAATCTCTCAGCGTAATAAAACGGAGTGACGATATATACGGTCGCGAACGTTCGATTTTTTTTTTTTGCGTGTCGTCTCGCTGTCGTCTCATTAGTCGTCGATTACCATCGCGAAGAAGATCGCGAGAGAAAAGCGCAGAGAAAGCGTACTTGAGAAGCGTTCTTTTAAAATAGATTTCAGAGAAACGTCTGGAGAACGAAGGTAACGCAGACACCTCGATTCAATTGACGACTTTTGCGCTCGGTTATATTGTGTTTGTTTACGACGCCGTTATTATTACATACTGTGAACATGAACGTCTGTTTGTGCCGCAAACTCGTAAGCGAGAACACGCAGGAGGAAGTATCTTTCCGCGCGAGTATTTTATTCAGAGATTAAAACCCGGTGCAAATCGCATAAATGTTCGATAACGATTGGAAAATCGCGACTATGTCGGGTGGCCGACAATACGGAATTTCGTGACCGCCAACAACAATACCACAGTCATTCCGTGGTATTGCCGTCGACGATCCCAGCAACAACACGATACGCGCGCACACGCAAGAAGTCTGAGAGAAACAAGCAACCGATAAATTAATATTCCGTAATATTCGGATTCCCGATTTCACGGAGGAAAGAGAGAAGAAAGTCATAATCATGATAAAGAGAACTACTAGGCAAGAGTCAAAGATCTCGACGCAACAGAGTTTAATGGTAAACGTCCACATTTTACTGTTCTGCTTTTCATTTCGAGGACAAGGTAAAAAAAAAAAAAAAAAAAAAAAAATTCGCTTCTCAACGTTAATAGACGGGACAAAAATAATATATCGTAATTTAATTGAAAAAAAAAGACGCGCGATTTGTGTGTATAAAAAACATAGTTTCTTTTAATTACAGAGAAATGCAAATATTTTTTTGTTTTTTCTTAAAACTAATTAATTTGTATTTAATTTACGCATGTGTATGCGTTGTGCATTATCTTTTGTTTATCCAATATGGAAATGTCTTATTTACCGTCTCGTTGAAGAAGAATGTCCTGTAACGATTGATAAGGATTTATTCTGATTATTTTTATTCGGGATATCGCATCAACATGAATAAATATCAAGGTTTCGATGGAGTAATACTCGAGCTTTGATAGCGAAGCTTTCTCGAACGCCTTGACATTGACCATATGGGAATGATCGTTTATTCGTGAACTTTATTCGGGTATAATGAATCTTATATCGCGTAATTCGCGTCATTGACAATGGGGTCGGGGAATACTGTTACGATAGTCGGGTTCGAATTGCTTGTAATTTCAGTGACCTTTGTAGTTATTATAAATTCTCTATTTATTTCGATAAGAGAGAGAAAGAAAGAGAGAGAGAAAAATCTCTATCTCTCTCTCACACAACAACAAACGCGAACCGCAATGTTTGTGAGATTACGACGTTCTTTCTAAAATCTTATTTCTCTGCCGGTTTACAGCGATTGTTCGATTACGCGTAGCAAGCAATAAAGTGGTTTAATCCGGTCGACTTATCAATTCGCTTACTATGCCAGGCGAAGTAGTCGGTAGTACTTTTGTGGTAGTTGTTGCATTGAATTTTTAAAGAATTTAATGTTATTTAAGAAAAGGCGTTGCAAGAAAAAAAATTCGATTCTTACCACATTTCGAGAGTTTTTTGTTCGTGAAATTAAATTTTAAATCTGTGGAGAAGTTGCAAAAGTGAAACAATGTGGAAGTTTTTAAGTAATGAAAAATCACTATGTCTTTATCTTTTAAAATCTTGTATTTGTAATTTCCACTGCGCATATATGTAAGTGCGCGATGTCGTTCGCACGGAGAGACGATCATTCTCAAACGCGAATAGTAAGCATTATTAATGCAACGACTGTTGGAGAAAAGTCTTGCTATCCGAATGTTAATGCCGATAACCTCTCTTTATTGTCTGACTTCTTCAAACAACAATCGGTGATATTATTAGTTGTATGATTTTCAAGAAAAACTGCGCTCGCGTATTGCCGCTATATTGTTCTGCCAATTTAATTATTTATCTCTCTCTTTCTCTTTGCAAACCAGCAGCGGAAGATTTTGATTTTTTTTTTTTTTTTTAAAAACGTCGATACGTTAAATGCAAAAAACAATTGAGAGATTAAAAATGTATTGGGTAAATATGTATCTATATTTTAATTTGTATTAAAAAAATTAGAGAAATTTGTTACTTCTTAAATTAATATTATCTATTCTTCCATATTGTTATTCCATAAATAATATCTGTTATTCTATAATAAATGATAAATCACATATAAAGTACAGCGTTTAAAAAGTACAACATTCTTTTAAATTTACGCGCGACACGCGTTCGAGATATTCTTTTCTGCTCGCACGTACATACGTGCGTATCGCATATTCAAAAATGTGTCGAGAAGTTCAAGGTTTTTGTAGCGTAGAAAACATGCGTCGACTTCATCAATTTTTATAACTGCTATAAATATGTCGTAGCGCGCTAATCATTTAATCGCTGATTGCGAATGAGTTTCGCACGCACATGTGCACGCATACGTGTGACATCGATCGCGCCGCGTATCCGTATCGAAGAAGAACAAATTCTCACTCGGATATTTTGTATTTCTTTTGTTTTGTACGTCACAACAATGTGCGTTAAAAAATTTATTTATTATGCTTGTCCGCACTGAACTCGATAATTGAAGCGATAACGCGCCCGAGGTCGTGTATTTTTGTGTGTCTGTCTTGAGTTACGCGTTTATTTCCGCAAAAATGAACGAATCTTCTTCTTTCCGCTTGGTTGGAAAAAAAAGTTAAATCGACTTTGAAACGTTACGAAATCTCGTGATTAATTTATGTGTATGTGAGCGATATTGTTTTTATTTGTTTGTCGCCGATGTATTATCTGTAAATTTTTCAAGTCTCGAGAGAAAATCACAAAATGAGCTTTCGCGGAAAACTGATTGTTTTATGTGATATATGTATTAAAAAATTGTTGCTGTTAAATAACCTTGCCGATTCTTCGCAGAAGAATCTTTTGATTCGCTTAAAACGATTAAAACCGTCACAACGAGGAAACTCACCCTTCATCCAGACTGTCCGGGTGACATGGCGCGTTCAAGCGTGTCATAATATTTGCTACTCTTTTGATCTTTGCTTCTTTTTGCATTTTGTTTCTTGCTGTATTTTGCATTTTGTTTCTTGCTGTATTTTGAATTGTATCGTACGTTTACTTGCGGTTTGTTTTTTTAGGCAACCTCTCCCAGAACGCAAGTGCAAATGGTTCAATCAATCAATCGCTCTCTTACGTTGCATTTTTATGTCGCGCCGCCTGTGTGTATCTGGCGCAAAAATTATATGTGCAGAGTCATTACCCCAGAATAAAGCGACTCTTCTTTTTATCTTCTCTCTTCTGGCGTGTATTCTTTTTTCTTCACATCGAACGAAGGAGTTTACAAAGAGTCGGGGGGTTATCACGTTGCAATTCACAACAGGCACATACATATTATATATGCAACCGCTCCGATCGGTTACGTCCAGCGAGAGATGATATATATCTGTGTTTTGCAGTAATTAATGCATTTAAATGCAATCTGTGTGTGTGTGTGTGTGTTCCTCAGCTTCAGCTGTTCAGCTGCGGCGATTTGATAAACCGACGAAGACGCGAGAAAGTTCTGTGTTCTTTTGCTATTTATTTGTTATACGCGAAACATTTCCTCGTCGATCGCATCGAGTAATAAAATAAGAAATCAATTAGAAAAAACAAAGTAGATGTTCATTAGATGTTCATTAGACTCTCTAATGAGGTGTCTGTGGATTTTTGTTCCATGTGTGATTCCTGAAAATTCTAAATAACCGGATTAATTAAAACATTTTGTATATCAGGGTTAAATAATAATTTTTTTTTTTTTTTTTTTTTCCGAAGAGCGATCGGAATATATCAGTCATATCGGAGAAAGTTGGCGATAAGAAGTTTCTGCTAACGTGCGGTGGCGCCCGTCGTAAAAGCGGACACTCACGAGGGAAGGAAGTGCATGCGCGATATCTAATTCAGCTGACTCCTACATGAACGAACGGGGCGGACCACGTGCTATAAATATTGGTCGATATATATCACGTTCTATTATCGTGCAAACGTTTGATAACATCGAACGAACGGGCAATCCCGCAGGATTGTTGAATTGACATTTACCGTATCGAGATAATGACCTTTTCTTATCGGGACGACACTCGACATTCGATTACTCGGAACACTACGCGCAAAATGTTGTTTCTAAAAAGGTTATACAGACGGCCGCCGCCGCCGCCGCCGTCTGTAACTTCGAAGAGATTGCGAAATAATTCCGACTGGACAGAATCGCGTTTCGTTACTCAGCACGTTGTCCCAATAAATCGTGCGTTTTACCGGCTAACTAATTTTCGAGTAAAAAAAATCCTTTATTATTTTTACGCGTGAAAATAGACGAACAAAAAAGAGAGAAAGAGAGAGGGACAGTCTAGATTATATTCTCGATTATTCGAGTGAAATATTTTCCTTCTGACCACCCGCGCACGCATGTAGGTATGCCGCAACTGCCGGAAGGGTCGATATAATGAGCCGAGGTTGAGACTGGTTTAAATTCTTAGCTTTGCTTTTTTTTTAAACGCATTGGTAAAAGTCACACGCTCGTACATTTAAATAATAAAGAAACACTTTGATTTTTCCCGCCTGTGGGCATTTATGTACCAGAGGCGCCGCTTATACAGTTGACTCACGCGCCTTTGTAACGAGAATTAATTTCCCTTCTGCATTTAGCAACGCGCAGCGCTACGTTGTAGATACAATCGTGTTGACCCGCGAAACAACCGAGAAAACGATGAGAGAATTTATTCGCCGTTTCGCGAAAGGGATAAATCTTTCTCCGGTAACAAGTCGCACGTACTAATCGCAACAGAGATACAACGTTAGATTAATGGACGCTTCCAGTGGCGGCAAGTTTCGCTTCGAAAATGATGCCGAACAGTGAAATACGAGGGGAAAGATTGGGAATTGGTTGAATTCGAGTGGGAAATGACAATCGTTGATTCTTCCGGAGAAAAAATCCGCGAAACTCCGTTATTCTCAATTTCGGTGAGAAAACTCAATTTTTCATGCGCGTTCGGTGAGAGAATGAATTACAAAGATAAGAGATTAGTCGCACTCGGCTGCTGTATACAAAAACAGAAAGGACATAAACCCCGTTACTTGATATTGGCGCGTTCGCGATTTTTTTTTTTTTTTTTTTCCACTCGCAATGTCCGCCGTGTCTCTTGGACGTTCTATTTACTTATAGGAGACCGACTGCGCAAGAGACGTGCATTTCGGGACGAGTGGTGAAACGAGCATCGGTGCACGACGACCGAGCGTGTGCGCGCCGTTTGCCAAAGGATATCTAGGTGTGCGTATATTAAAACGCCAAATGTCATTCTCTCTCTCTCTCTCTCTCTCTTTCTTTTTTTATCCCGTCAATAAAAAGCCGGTTTGCACGGCTGGTGAACGTAAATCATTCGGTCTTGTCAAATCTCAATTGGAGAGAGAACGGGCGCGAGTCGCACAAGGGCCCGAGTTCAAGTGCCATCAACGTTAAATATTCCGTTAATGAAAAGTAATGAAAATGTCCCGTTGAAATGACTAATGGCGTGTATAAATGGGCGCGCGCGTGTACATCCTGACGACGTACAAATACAAATTGTTTTTCAAAAATGCAAAATTATCGCGTATTTAAAATTAGCGATGATAAAAGCGATGATAAAAGCATCGCACGGACGAATCATCACGTGGTGTCGCCCATTGTGGTCGTCAAAAAATTTCCTCCGCGAAAACTTGTACAAAATCATTCTCTCGAAGCCCGCGCGCAGCAGCTTTCGCCGCAGATTTCCATCCCGGCTAAATATAAACCGAGACTTTATTTACTCTTGGCAGAGAAGTCGATTCTCTCCCGTCGGCCTCGAGGCCGTGCGCGGTGAGATACGGCGCTCTTGAATGAATTATTAATTAGCGTCTTTCATTTTACGATCGTCGTTTCACTTCCTCGCGAATTTTTGCGCGACGCGCGCACGACGGCGAAGCGCCGCGCGCGAATCCGGAAGATTTTATCAAATGTTACGTGCCGTTTATCGTTCGCGCGGGCAAATTCTTTCCGCGCGATAAAGTCGCGCTCAACTCTCATATTGTCGAACAAAAATTAATTAAAATTATTTATTATAAAATTTTTAAATGACAATTGAAGCGCGAAGTTTGCGAAATTTACTACGCGCGACAAGAGAACAACACATTGACGAAGGCGATAAAAGGTGAAAACTGATTGATTCGTAGGTGATGACCCAAGTCGCGGGTTTATCGTTCTGTCGTAAACGCGAGCGCGTCTCAATCAATTGAGATTAAACACCGCGCGAACGAACAACTAATGCCTGCATAATTGGCCGTCAGAGCGAGATAAGAGAGTCAATGCGTGGTAAATCTTCAAACCTGTCAGTTTATCAGGCTTGTTAAAATACGCGCCATCGCCTTAGTCATCGATATCTGTTTGATTAGAGGTTGAAAAAAAAAAATTTCACTCTCTGTGTGGAGGAGGTCTAACGATCCGTTTTCTCAAGTGGAACTACGCCGCTTTATAAGGCTCCGCGTGTGTGCCGCAAACTTCGCGCTGCTGTCAACGGCGCGGGTCAACGGCCTCTAAGTCTAAACCTCGCGTTACGTAATGATTATCTGTTTGCAAAGATGTATTTTTTTTTTTTTTTTTTTTTTTTTTTACGATAAAACGTCCGCAACGATTTAATCGAAATCTCTGAAGTTTGAACCGCGATCGTCATATACACGCGGCGCGCGTCGTCGTCGTCGACGTCGTCGCGCTTGCGTTACATAAATCAAAGCGAGTTATTTTTTCACGCGGCCTTTAAAATCAACCCCGTCGCGCGCGCGCGCGCGACCGACGCTCTCTGGCTTCGGGATGGAAATAAATAGGCACACCGATAAATCACTCGCTCGCCGAATACACTTAGAAAAGTTCTCCCGCCTGCAACAGGACGCCTGTTGCAGGATCGCGAGCAAACCATCGCGTCCAGGAGGTGAGGCGAATTGATCCGCGGCCAATTGTGCGTGTATTTATATCGTTCCAATTTTCTCACAGCGAACACACAGTGTGCGGCGAGATTTCTTAACTGCACGCGTTCTCTCTCTCTCTCTCTCGCGCGCATCTCTGTTGCGAGCAGAGCAGCACCGACCCGCTAATAATCAATTGACGTTTCATCTCGCGCGTATTATTCTTTTACGCGCTATTTTTCCGTTGCGCGCGATCGCATCGACTATATATCAATTCGAGCGAACTGATGTTTTTCGCCCCAGGTTCTTCGTGTGTATTGAATAACGGAGTAGTTTTTTTTCGGCGACTATTAATCACCGTCACGCGCGTCTCACGCTGCGATCGATAATATAACCGAGTTACGTTGCGACAAATATTAATTTTCAGTCTTACTATCGGTGTCGCGAGAGAAATATATTACGGATATAATACGAAATCATTGAATGAACGTGTATGTGTGTGTGTGTGTGTGTGTGTGTGCATGTTCACAGACGGTTCTCAAATGATTCAAGTTTTGAATTACGTGTATGCCATTTTTTGCTTGGCTCTGTGTGTCGTTATGTTGTTTCACAAACCGTACATTCTAAATTTACGAAAAACCAAACGTTGACGCGATTAAAGAAGCATTTTGCGCGTCACGCGGAATTACAACCCGCACGTGGGTTGTAATGGCCGATCATTTGCACTTCCTGCAATGCTGTTTCGATATATATATATACGTGCAACAGTGCGTGGCCGTGAGCCAATGTTATGGCTCCGGCGACTATATTACGCGCTGCGTCATTAGCGCGTGTGTCCACACATTTCAGCTTTGCGTTTTCGCATTATCTCTCGTGTATCTCTGTTTGTGCAGAGTGTTAGAATCAATGTGTTGGTTTCAATTATTTTGTTTTGCTTTCAACCAGGACAGTAAAAAAATATTAGCGAAAAATCGATACATCAATTTTATTGTCTTTAATTTTTTTAATTTCTTTATTGACACTGTTTTTCCGACACTATAAAAGAAACAGCCATAAATATCCTTCTCTCTTTTTTTTTCACAGAGTGGCAGCGTAACGGCAGGCCGAGGCGACGACTCGCCCTCGCCATCTTCAGAAGTCGGCCGCACCGAGAACACTGCCGGCTCCACCGTTCAGAACATGAGTAGCACGGATTCGGCGGGTAACGCCCGCGGATCCTCTTGCAGTCTGGTCAGCACTCTTCTCTCCAACAACTGTCGGGGTAGCGCGGAAGCGTTTGCTCGTTGCCTCCATCGACGACTGACGTCCCTGGGCAGCGAGAACGGGTCTCCCGAGCGGGCGGCGGACGCCGCAAAACCGCTCGAGACCTCATGGCTGCATCCGACTTCGAGTAATCGGCACGTCAACAGTCTGACCGCCAACAATCAGCACTCGATTCATCAGCATCAGCCGCGCCACAGTCCGGAATCGGATCTCTTTTACGAGGTGGACGACGAGCCAGGATCACCTGCCGAAGAAGCGACCGCTGCCGAAATGGCGCGTCTGTTGGTAAACTCGAAGACGAACTATCACGACGCCTGCCACTGCTCGCCGAACGCTACAAAGAATCCGCTCGAAGTAACCGACGTTCATCAGGATCCGGAATCCAGCTGCGTGTTCGCGTCACCGTTTTCCAGCACACCGCCCGACAGCGACTCCTCCGAGATGTTCTTCGACCCGGAATCCTCGGAGTCGGAAAAGCCGAAGGCCGAAGTCTTCTTTGATCCCGTCAGCACTTCCGACAGCGAGGCCGTGTCGAATCTTTCCAACGCTTTTGTCCCCGCGAAAGCCGCGCAGTCGAACGAACGCAGAACGCGGGACACGAATACAGAACGTTGCGAGGACACGTCCGAGTCGAGCTGCTCTTCGAGGAGAAACCCCGCGGTCTGTAAAAACGGTCACCGACAACAGGACGAGCTGATCTGCAGTTCAGAGGATTCGTACGGCAGAAGTTCCCAAGAGACGACCTCTCCCAGTCACGAATCTCTCTGGAGCACGTTCGACGACAGCACAGTGTCTTTGCAAGACGAAAGTCCTCCCAGAGAAGTCGATCCCGTCGATTTCGCACCTCACATCTGCCTGCCTAAATCGCATTCCGATTCCGAGCTACCGAGCAACGGAGTTCTCGCGGAAACATCCGTTGAGCTCGATGATCGGAACGAAGAAGACGAGAACAAACACATCGGTAACATTGACGTGGAAAATACATCGGAAATTGTGGCGAGCGATGTCAGGAACGGTGTCGATTTAGACGATACTTCTGAAGGTGTCGACTTGGAGGAGAAAGGAAATTGTACAGACGTGGAATCTGAAGAAGCGTCGTCGAACAGTTTATCGGAGACGAAGATGGAGGAGACGGTCGTCAGCGACACCGAACTTACTTACAACAGCGCCGCTGAAACTTCGAACGCGACCGATTGTTCGAACAGCACCGAGACGAAGAACGAGCTAAACTTGCAAATTGGCAACGACAGTAACGCGGCGAGCAATAACGACGAAGAGAAGTTGTGCCTGTTGCTGAAGAAACTGGGCGACAGTAGTACCTCCGCGAAGGAAGAGAATCTCTCACCGGAACAAGAAACCCAAAGTGAAACTGTAGAAGAGGAAGAGGACAGACCGCAGAGAGTGCGCCGATGTTCATCCCTGAAAACGGGGAAAACACCACCCGGCACGCCTGGCAGAAAGAAGATCGTGAGGTTCGCGGACAAGCTTGGTCTCGACCTGGCCGACGTGAGAACCTTCCTCGACGAGATACCGAAGATACCCAATTCCGCGTACAACGATCTGATTTACGACGATATCTTCCGACCGCAGCACAGCAGCTCGGAAAACGCTGCGTCGTCGATCCGTGACGATTGGTGCGACCGTTATCAGGACGATGGCAGACGTAAATCCATGTCGGCGTTATCGTCCAGGAAGATCGATCGGATGCTGGTGCCGTTGTTTCAGCAACCGGGAGGCATGGCGAACTTCCTGGACGTGGTGCGCGAACGGCGGGTCTGTCTAGAGAACGCGCTGGTGCAGGACCCGGTGACCCTCGCGATCCAGGGCACGGTGCGCGTCATCAATCTCGACTTTCACAAATCCGTGCACATACGTTACACCCTGAACGCCTGGCGGAACTTCAGCGATCTGCAGGCCACCTACGTGCTCAACTCTTGCGACGGATTTAGCGACAAGTTCTCCTTCGTTTTGTATTGTCACACGCTATCGATCGGTCAAAGGCTCGAGTTCGCCGTCCGGTTCCAGTGCAAGGGCATGCAGTACTGGGACAACAATTCCGGTGCCAATTATTGCTTCCAGTGTCTTCCGGCCTCGTCGTCGACCGGCTACATACCGATCACCGCTGACGAAAGTCGGCGCAGTAGCTGGTCGCCGATGTTCTACTGATGGCGCGATTCCTGAGTAAAACGACTGAACGGATTGACGAAGAGAGACTGTAGCGGCGGCAAACGCGAGTTTCGTGATACTCAACGGTTCGTAAACGTTCCTACAAGACAAGTGCTTCGCGACGAAAAGTACGAGACGAAATGTGTCTTACCGAAAGTTTCTCCGGCGGAGAAATTGTACGATATAACACTGTGGTGGTATCTTATGATTTAAAGAAAAAAAAGAATAAAAAATAATAATGCGAGGAACTTCTTCTGCGCAAGTATATCGTTTGGACAAAGAGACGAGAAATATGAGATAAGATAAGAAATGTCTGATGTAATGTTTAGGAATCATCTGGGTTTTTTTAGTCATACATCTCGCGATTAATCGACTGATGTTCTATTTTCAGAGAAAACGATTGACACAATGCAATAATAACTTTTTCATATCGCGTTGTATATAAACAAACATTTCTTACTTCTTCAAATCTCTTTTTTTATGGAAATACTTTGTAAAAGATTATTTCCGACGAAGTTTTTTTTGGTTTTCGTTTGCCGCAATTTTTTTTCCAAACTATACTTGTAAAGGTCGATAAAGATTGTAATTTTTGAAATTGTAAATTTTTTTCGCAAAGCAGAAACGAACGATCGCTCGTTTTGTAAGAATTTTTTAAATTAACGGAATGGCCTAACCTAATAATAAACAAGAGATGCGAAGGACACACACACACACACGTAGATATGGTCTAAATGTTCCTACGGAGTACCTATACACAGAATTTGTATCGAAGTTGTAGCTGACGGGGAGAAGCACACACTCATTAATCCATAGCACGCAGGAAATATTACATGAGTTTATTAACGTCCGATATGCGCGAGATAGAGAGGCGATAATAATAAAAAGAAACTCAAACGTTACTAATTAATACGCGTAACGTATATAATGATATTAGTCCTTGTTAGCGATGTTGTATGAGTTGAAACTTTATCGTAGAGATTATATATATTCTATTGAGATATTGTATACGCAGAAATTAAACATTTATATATATTTTTTAGAATTATCACGCTCTGTGCTACGGGGAGAAAATAATGGTTTTCTTTTAATTATAACGCGCGAACAACAAATATCAAGGAGCGAAGAGATATGTATCAGATTTTTTTTTATCTGAAATAATCTTGAGAGATAATATCAATTTTTTAACGTAAAAGTAAATATTTTACATGGATATTTTAATTTTTCTTTCAAGAGATGATTCTCTTTTTGTATGTATATATGTTATATACATATATACACATACACACATATATACATATATGTATTTGTACAGGTAGCGTCAGTATTGGTGGCAGGCGTGTCCTTTATTGATTAACATTTCTCCTTTTTTTTTCTTTTTTTTTATCATATATTAATTATTACGTAGAAACTGTACGGACACCATAATTGCTTTGCAACAATCCCTGTACATATCATTTACTGATAGAAGTTACGGTTAATACCGCACAGTAAGAAGGATGTTACAGATTTCAATGACCTTGAAGATCCTTGCTCAAGGAATGAAAGATCAGTTCTCGACTCCTTCGAGAGTCACTCACCTCTAAAACAGGAAGTTGTAAGCTTTAGAAGATAAACAGTTATCAGAGCTACGCTCTTTCAGAGTAATGATTCTTCATGTCTAGTGAAGAATCTTTAATAAGTCAAGACACAAGTGATCTTTCTTCTCCGGCGTTCACATTCTTCACTGTCATTGAGATTGAGACCTGTCGGTTACGATGTCTCGTTTACTCAACATGTTAATTGTTTATTTTGTGCATCGCGAAAAAGAAAACCATAAGTTGACCGTGCGGATGAAGCTTAGCGGGAATTTTTTTAACATGCGAATATTCTTGATAGATATTTTCTAATTTTATACTCAGAGTGCCGTTTTTTTTTTTCGGATGTAATTATACGCGGGATGTTTGAAAAATTTTGACGAAGATAGATTGGTGAAGATAAATCGGTTCAATCTGAATTAAAAAGCCATTTACCAAATTGCAAGATTCGCGATATTTATTGAGTTACTAATTAATGAATGTTAGCCAATGTGAAGTCGTGAGAAGCGATTCTGTAGATGTGTATGATTTTCAGTTGTAAAGAAAAAGCGCTCGGTGTGACTCACGTTAATTAATTAATAACTCAATGAATATTGTGAATTTTGCAAAATAATAACTTTTCTGTTCAGATTGACTCAGTCTGTTTTCACCTCAGCTTTGTCAAAATTTTTCAAATATCTTGTATATATATGTACACTGTTTTCTTTTACGCACATATGACTTTTATATCTTATACACAATTCTCCTCGTTATAATTAATTTTTTTGTTGCGAGCAGACAAATATTTGTAAATATTTTAGCGTTTTCATCGAATTATTGTTCTCTTGAATGCTTGTAGGCGTTTATTTATATAGTCTTGTGTTTAAAGAAATAATTTGAGATTCTCACATATAACATATATCTGAAAACACGTTTGAGAAAATATATTTGCTATTTTTTGTCATTTTAATATTACTGCTTGATTTCTCTGAAAAAACACACATCACACTATATATACAAATTATTAAATCAGTCCTCATTATCAATAATTTGTCAGTCTGAAAAATAATACCGAAGAATGTGTACAAAATGCGAACATCTGTGGGTTTGTTGAGAAAAAAAAAAAAAACAATGTCAAGATATTTTATTGTATGTTGAAGCAAATGTTAACACGAACGACGTTAATGACAAGTAAGTTATCTAAGAAAAATCTGAATGTTAGTCATCCGGAACATGTGCACACGACATATAGCACTTTTTTTAGTGACGTAAATTAGCAGAAGTCTGGCAACATAAACAAAAAAGAAAAAAAATATTTTCCTAAAACTTTTATCATCAACGATCTTTGCTGTTCTCAAGAGATTAAACGAGAAGATACTCCGAATACTTTCTACGAATTGTAACAACGAGCAATCGACTTGCGTTAGAAGAGACTGCAACACAAACAATAAAAAAAAAAATATTCATATACTATATGTTAGTCAGATGAGAGAATTATGTGTGTGTGTATCAAGAGATCGGTGAAAAAAAAATGTGCCTGAAAGCCTAATAATTCAATTATGTAAATTGCGTCACGGCTTTCTGTAAGTATCGTCTGTAGTAACGTCGATTAGTATTGTAATCTGGATATTGTAGCGTATTTTTCTATACAGGTACGTGTACACGGTGACACGAGAGAGGGAGAAGATAAGTCTCTCGAGAGCTGCCGAATATATTTTTAAATATCACAGTTGTAATATACAATTGTTTGTATATTACAATGATCGAATTATATATTTTCTTTCATATATTTTCATAAAAAAAAAAAAAAAAAAAACGTTGATCCTCCGTAAACAAGATAGATCCAAATATGGAAAATGACTCAAAACCGAGACAGGTTTTGTGTTATGTCAGTGTATAATGTAACATATACTGTGACGCATAAGAAGAATGTTACGTACTATGTGTATTGTGTCTCATTTGTTTCCGATGTGTTGTCGCAAGAAACTTGCAACGTGCAAGGAAAAAACGTTTAAAGATCGTGAAGTATATATTGTTTTGCGCAATTTTATATAGAAATTATATGTCCAATAAGTGTTAAAACTTGCGTTATCATAGTCGTCCTTAATAAGTTTTAGACAAATTTAATCCAATTGTTTTAATTTAAATTTTTTCCTCCGTTTTTTCCATCGAGTAAATTTTACGATTAAGTGAGACGAGTAGGTATACATACATACGTCGCGATATGTGCAATAAATGGAAGAAGTAACCTGCGTGCGCGTAATCACGTCCACAATTATGAGTTAAATATATGTACGAACAAAGGCTGATCGTGAAGGAGAAGGAGTATAGTATATATTATACATCTATTTACATACATATATATATAAAATATCTGTAAAACACAGACACTTGTCTGTGTCTGTTCTATATATATATATATATATATATATATATACACACATATATATTATTAAAAGAATAAATAAAACAAAAGATGTTGATTTGTAAGTTTTCTCGTTTTGTGCAATCGTATCGAAAATTGTATTTGACCTTTTACACATTACGTTTAAACGTGAAATGCGCGTGATGCAAATGTCACACGGATGGTATGTGTTTACGGATCTCGTTTTAGAGATTCTCGAAATAAAAGTGCCGCTATATAGTATACGCGCGAACTTCCGTTAGTGAACCGTGTCGTTGAATAAACGTGCGTTGGCACACGTAAATAAGTTCGACGCGTAGATAGATCGCGTTGGAAGATCGCGTTAAACATCCGCGTGCCGGGAGAAAATAACGTTTACCTATCGGCGTCAACGCAAGATCAGATTTTTGTTTGCGATAAACACTTTGCGCACGACAGATCGATACAACGATGAGTGAGATATCGCGTTGTATCGTGGCGCTTGACGTAAATAATCGCATAATCGCACAAGCGAGGCGAGACAAGAATAAAAACTTCGGTGAGCGTGCTTTTGAAATGGCAGCGTTTTTATTTTAAATGTCGGTAAATTGGTGAAAATACAAACTTGTGTTATTCTCTTACAATATCTACGATTACCCTGTACATTTCTTTCTCTGTGTTTGTGTATGTACGCGTGTGTGTGTGTATGTGTGTGTGGTCTTAAGTACTTCGGCGATAAAGATAATCGTTTTTATCAGTCTTCACGTCGTTCCCATCGTCGCACGCGATCTCGGCGACGAGAAATTATCGCGATACACACTACCGATTAACCGCAAAACATTCACGTGAGAACAAAATACACGCTCACTTTGCACGATCGTATAGACAGCTGTTAAAAAAAAAAATAAAATAAAATAAAACGATGTCACAAAATTTATTTCGCGCTCATCGGAAGCGTCTCTGAACTCCGTCACTGTGTCACAGAAAACAGACGCGTTTTTCTTTTAGCGGAACAAACAGGACACAATCTATGAGCAATTAGTTGTGTCTCTTGTATTTCGTCGTCTCTACGAAGTTTCTCCTTCTTTGACAAGTATGTTAGTCGCGTTTCGATAATATGATAAGCTCTTCCGTTCTCTTATCATAAGATCACGATTCTCCTAAGCGCGTTGAATACGTCGTTCCCTTTTCCTATCTCTTAATAAAATGATATCGTAGTCGAGACAATTCGATGGTATGTTCTTCTTTTTTTTGTTTTTTTTTCCAAACGACATGTTCTTTTTTTCCAAATAATTTTGCATTGATCGCGGAGACTACGGAGTCGCGGACTTCAATTTGAGCGCTCTGTACTGTCTGTAGAGTCGTTGCTTGCAAAATTCATAGAATTCGACCTCGCGAGTGAAATTGTTGCGCACTATGTTCTTCACTTCCTCGCTGACCGGCGGCTTGAAGAAATTCCGGTTGATTCTCATAAACGAATTCACCTGGTCTGAAAGAAAAACAGAACACACGATATTACGATCGAGTTACCGGTTTTAGAGATATATTGGTTAATTTGTTATGTCTCTTATTTTATCGATCTTTATCGCGCGACCGAATGACGGATGTAAAACTCGGATTATACCGTAGTAAACGTCGGTTGCCCCTTGGAAAAATCGTGGTATGTAGTTCTCCAGCACTGTGAGAGTCGTGTTCATGTCCTCCAATACGCCGACTACTGCGTAATGCTTCTCGACCGCCAATTTCGCTCGCTCCAATGCGCCCACGGTATTAAAAGGACTTTTTTTTTTTTTACATATGAAACAAAACATTACAATATTGAATTTAATACGCATTCGATACATGTGTATTTTTAGAACTATAGAAAAAGAAAATGGAAAAATCAATTTACATTCGTATAAAAAACATTCGTGTGTGTAGTTGGTTTCTTACAAATTATATGCGTTATTTTTACTTTTTATAATGTTTTATTTGATAATTTACATTATTTGATAATTGATGTGATTTTATTATTTTTGTTATTTGATGTTTGATATGTTTATTTTTTAAAAAATAAACCGGTGCTTTCGAAATAGCAGCGTTTTGTTACAAATATCGGTGAGAATAC
Organism: Pseudomyrmex concolor; assembly: GCA_014839585.1. Classification (NCBI taxonomy): domain Eukaryota; kingdom Metazoa; phylum Arthropoda; class Insecta; order Hymenoptera; family Formicidae; genus Pseudomyrmex; species Pseudomyrmex concolor. The sequence continues at coordinate 6,534 of QVOB01008233.1, read as the reverse complement.
AAACTGGTGTGTTTCATAAAACAATACTACAGTTAGTGCGCGAAATTTTTTCTCTGTGCGTGCGCAATTACTTGGCGATAAACGGTATTGTTTTTATCTTTCTCTCTCTCTCTCTCTCTCTCTCTCTCTCTCTCTCTCTCTCTCTCTTTGTTCGCGTCTGTTCCCACCGCCAGACCATTATTTCGTTTTGTTTAAAACAAAAATAATTGATAAAATTGTCTCACGTGCACTTTTCGCTGTGTCCGCAAAAGAAGAGCGTCTGCCTGCGGTGATCGCCGATGCCCTCGTGGATCTCGCCCTGCAGATATCTGCACTCCCGATCTCCCTTGAGAACGCACGACTCGAAATCCTTCTTGAGCCAATTGGGATCGGGCAGCGGTAGATCAGGGAAGATCTGCTTCCTCTCCACGTAGTACCACGGCGCTCTTACGTAATAATACCATGATATGACTCTTTCCACAGGGTCACGGACTATGTTGAGGTAAATTGGCTCCGGCAGATGGAATCTACGGCGACCCGAGACACACACACAAGAAAGTAGAAAATGGCGAGAAGGCAATCATTCAAATTGCGAAGGCTAATTTTGCGTGGCACTCACTCTGTGAAGTTAGTGAAGCAGACGTGTTTGACGTAGACAGACGGTTCCGAGTAACTGCTGACCATCCTCGCGAGCTGGAGCTGGAAAAAAAAGCACGAAGTCCGATATTCTTCGGTTTGTTCACAATACGCGCTATTAAATTCTTTCACCCGTAAATTTTTATCCGGCTAAGAAAACCAGAAGGTATAACCGTGAATGAGCGCGTGAATTATTTGATCCTGTCAACGCGACGTCGTCGCATTTTTCCATCGCTTCGTAAGGCTGGCTCGGTAGCAGGATTGTAAATTAAACAAGTAATTATTACGCGAGCTGCTATCGCGTGTGATTGATGATAATTGTGCAAAGCTTCCTTGCTCGGGGAGTCGTTACCTGTTCGATCGGTGCGAGACGTATCGTCTCGACTCGCTGCACACGATCTCTGTTGAACGAAAACGCGTTTCTTATCGACAACCTTCTTAGCAGCTCCATGAAGGTCTGCGAGCCGACTTTCGGTACCCGATTGAAGAAGAGAACCTCCCGGTCGGCTCTCTTCGTGTTGTTGAGAGCGTCGATGTCGAGTTCCTCCTGTTCCTCGTGCTGAAAAAAGTTTAATAAGTAAAATAATAATAAACAAACGCGAAACACCAAAGAAAGACCTATGGTCCTAGATGAAGGTGGACGTTAAGTACAAAATAAAAAGCAGTGTATTACGTGGACGTTTCGATCACTTTTTTAATATTGATCATCTTCAGCACTGTTAAAAAAAATTATAAAAATAAGAATAAAAATAAAAATAAAATTTATAATTATATTTTTATAATTTTGTAACAGAGTGCTGAAGATGATCAACATTAAAAAAGTGATCGAAACGTCTACGTAATACACTGTTTTTATTTTGTATTTAAACCCTTCATCCAGGACCATATAGGCTCTTTGGTTTCGCGTTTTGTTTAGTTTGTCTTATTGAGCCGTTATTATTACTATTAAAATAATAATAATTATATGCATATGTAGAATTATTATTATTTTAAGATAATTATTATTTTAAGATAATATTCTAACGATTGAAAAATAAATATTATTTTAATAAATTTATTTTTTATTTATTGAAATAAATAATATTTAAAAACCGTCATCGGTATATCTATTTGTACTGTCATTATCGAAAAGCATTTTATGGATTTTACGGATTCCGGAGTGCGGCCTTTCAATATTTTATTTACGTAATTTTTTCCTTACTTTGTTCTTTGCGAGCTGAAATGTCAAAAAATAAACGCGAGCGCGCTCGTCGAAGAAAACAACACAACATCCGCGAATCAGAATGACGCGCGGAATGTGCCGCGGATACGGGAGTGCAATTTATCGGGCGTACTTTACCCGCTCATTTTCGGGACGCCTGACCTGTTATTATATCGACCGGCTTCTTCGTTTCCCGCGCGCATATAAGAGAAGAACGTATTGTTCGAACGCGGAACGTCCGATTCCCTCTTATTAGATAACGATTCGTGTTATTAGCAAGTCATTCCTCGGCATAAGGTGAACGAGGGTATGAGGCTTAATGTAAGTGCAAGTGCAACTAGTATACCGCGAAGAGCCGAAGAGCAGCTATATGTGGTAGAGCCGTCGCGTCGTCGTCGTCGCGCCAATTGCCGCCGATACCCAGCAGCGCGGGTAATAAGTAACCCGTTCTCTTCCTTCGCATCGCGTACCACACATCGTCTTCCGTGTGTGTATTTTTGCCATTCGACGCATCAATCGGCGTGTCTAGAGCGTGTCTTTTTTTTTTGTTTCCCCCCGGAACGGTGCCGCATGCTAATTCATCCGATCGGCGTGTGTTTGCATCGCGCGCGTCGGTTCGCAAAAATTTTGACGTTACATATGTATGAGCAAAACTGGAACGCGCACACGCGTATAAGTAGGCACGTTGTATTTTCCGCCTCGCGCAGAGAGAGAGAGACGCGACTATACACGCGTTTTTAAACGTAATATCACGTGTATGCGCTCGTTAACGCACCGGTATATTTTGTCGATGGAATTGCCGCGGGTTTTCTTTCGCGAAGACTCACGCTCTCGAATAAAATCAAGCGAACAAAAATGTGTAATTTGCGAGGATTAACCTTCTTTCACTGCGCGTTTCTTCGCGCACAATGCGCGGCGTGTGCATTTCTTTCTCTCTCTCTCTCTCTCTCTCTCTTTTTTTTTCCTCTCTATTGTTTCTTTACCTCCGTCCGACTCCGCTCAATTTTTGTAGCACACACGCCGACGAATAGTTTCAAGCGGGTCAGATTTCCCGAACGGTTTTAACCGGTTCACGCGGCATTGTGCACACGCGTGCGACTGGATCTCGAAGAAGGTCATACGCCGCGCGCGCGCGCGTGAGTGTGTAATGCGTCTCGTATCAGTTTCGATCTCATCTCGGTTTGATTATAATACGCGCAAACACACAAACGAAACGTCAAAATGAGAAGAAAATATACCGTATCTTCTTCGTATATTCTCCTTCTCGTAATTTACTCCGAGTAATAATTATTAAACCAAAACACACACACACACATGCGCGCGCGGACACACATTGATATTTCTCTCCCGACTCGCAAGCTTACGTTGCGAACGCGTAATTGTTAGAAATTAAAGACTATGTTATTAAGCGATTTTTCGCCGTATGAAATAAACGAGACCGTTAATTACCTTTCCCGTAATGGTACGTTGTACGTTGTTTGAGTAATGGACGATTCCGCTTGGATTAGAATCCACTTGAACACCTTCTGAAAACATACAGATTATGTTCCTCAATAATAACGATGTTGACACAACAGACGATTAAGTTGATCAAAGCGAGAATTAATTACTCTCGAGCGCGAAGTTACGCAACATCTATAAAAATGATACAACGCGGAGTGAAATTTGTCGGAACACGTCACCTTTCGTGCGTTCGTTTCGCGAGCGTGCGCGAGATCGCAATATATGGCTGGCCGATTTGGGTCCGCGCGCCGCATTTTTGTGTTCTCTCCTTTCTTTCTCTCTCGCGGTGAAAATCGCGACGAATTTGTGTCATGTCATTCGGAAAAATCAGCCGCGCCGGAAGAGACGACGCGAACTTCGTTTAACGTTTGATAAACGACCCTCGTCGCGACCCGAGTCAGCAGAAACGTCGGGATTCCCGCCGATGGGCCGTCACGGCCGAGGAAAATTGTCGTGTGCGTAACGACGGGAATTTCTAGCGGATCGGCACGAAAGGCATCGAACGCAGTGAAATTTACAAATTTGCTAACTTGTCGCGCGCTCTCTCGTGTATAAATATGATAAGATTTATGTTAGAATCCTCGCGCAGAGCCAGTTTTCTTAGGACACACACGCACACATCGAATCGATCATTTCGCTTGTGCCAAGCAATATGAGAATAACGAGACCTCGTCACGGATCGGTTAACGATCGCGCCGTGATTAAGAGGTCGCTGTGAAACTCGGCCAAGATCAACGATCTGTGTGCGAAGAGAGAGAGAGAGAGAGACCGGAATCGAGGTCCCCGTAGGCGACCGCTGGTCATCTCTAGAAAGTTGCCGCTCCTCGTCGAGATGATGCTCGAGAGCATCTCTCGCGCGCAGAACGAACGCGCGGGAGAAGAGGAAAAAAAAATACGGTACAGCTCGCGCGCTACGGGCGATGCACATCTTTCTCTCTCTCTCTCTCTCTCTCTCTCTCTCTCTCCTTCTTCACGTTTCTGCAGCTACGCAGCCAGCTGCAGAAATGAGATCTCGTCGCATACACGAAGTTACCAGATACGTACTTCGGTATACTTTGTCTCCGATCGACTATAATCCGATTCTCTTCCGCGTCGATTGGGAATTCATTCGCGTGAAATGATTATAGACGGTACCGCGATGTTTTCCTTCGGAAATCGAGATCGCCGCCGTGTATCGTTCGAACGCCGAAAGAGCACCGCGTGTGAGAGCATCTTTAAATTCTATCTTTTAACGAAGTTACCGCGCGATTGATCGCGCTCGGCGCGATTGATTTGCTCGATTCGATTTTGTGAATTACAGAGCGCATAATGCAAAAGAATCGCGAATTGCGCGGGATTGTTTTTTTTTTTTTTTTGTTAATTTCGGTCGCCATCAACTCCGCGCGTTGTTTTGCGCGGAGAATACGACCGGAGTTGCGGGGGAGATCGTACGAGAGATAAACGCGCAAGAAGTCTGTCTGCGCGAGTAGATGCGGTCAGTTCGCGATCGGACTGACAATGCGCCGCGGGCGTGGAACTTCTTCTGTGTGACCTCACACGCAACAGAAGAGGAGCAACGAACGCAAGGTCCGATTATTCGAGCGCAGCGCGTATCTCTCTCTCTCTCTCTCTCTCTTTTCTCTCGATCGCTTTCTCAGCTTTGTCAGCGAGCAGCGCAGCTTGGCTTTATCGCAACAGTTTAAACGGAACAATTCTCCCGTGCGCAGACTTCCGATTGACGCGCGGCGCAGCTGCTTCGCGCGATGAGACTCGCGCGGACAAAAGCCGATGAGTTATGCACAAGATTGGTTCGCGATATAGCGAGACCCGTGCAATAACGGGTTCCATTGGCATTGTGTGTTGTGTTTCCTCCGCTTATACTTACAACAAGCCAACTTCCATATGTGGAAACCCGCCTCGTGTGGGCGCAAACAATCATTAGTAACTTCGGTATTAATCTGTTAGCTTTGTTATCATAATCCGCAAATCGCGCTATTGTAACTGATGGCTGCGTTGAGATATTACCAGCTCATCCTGCGCTCTCTTCTTCACGTTTCGCGTATCTCGTAACATTTCTCCCTCGCGTTTACGAAGATAATACAAGAAAGAGAGAGACGTCGATATCGAATTAAAAAAAACAATTCAAATTTACTGCGCATCAATTTAATAACTAACTCTCGGCACAGAGTACGAGCCAATTATTCTCCAGTGTGTAAGAAATGCGATACGCAAACACGATTAAATCCAGAGTTTCGGTTGTAAATTTAAAAACCTTTGTCAGCTGGTAAACTAAAATAACGACGTATATTAAATTTAATTAATTAATAAAAACATAAACTTCCGAAACAGTTTTTAAACAAAATTTGCGGAAAAGATATCCGCGAAAATATGCGAGAGAGAGAGAAAAGAAAGAATCGTGTCGTGTTTGATGAAACGTCAAAGTTCCACCCGATTTTTACCCCTCCGATCGGCATTTTCTTCCATTAAGCGGATGGGCAGTTACGCTCCAATCGATCGTAACGCACATCGCGCAAATTGAAAACTGTTGCGACGGCGTATAATTACGGCCGATAATTATCGTTGTCTGTCGCACGCACCCTTGACCGCGCGCGAGATAGCGACTGGCGTGTTGTGATCGGCGGTGAGTATTCGTGACCGATACAGATGCGGGTTTAATGGACGGACAAGACGCCGCGCACAACCGGAACCGCACGCTCGCCGGCGGCCACGGCCGGGCGGCGTAGGCGTAGGAGGCCTTTATTCACGTCATTCACGGCTTAAGACGTAGGTCACGCGGCAAAAAAGCACTCCGTTGCATCTCCCGATCGTTGATCTTTGCCCGTTGGTGAACGAGAACGCGGAGTTCTCTTATTCGCTCTTATACTGTTCCATCACATATGCAGAACTTTAATGGTCCGTCATATAGCGCCTGATATCTCATACACTGGAAAAAAAAAAAAAATATTGGCGAATCAAGAAAGTCTCGTTTGAATTAATTGCGGCGTCGAAAATGATGAAATTGCGTCAAAAATGATCAGTTTTTAATCAAACATGTTCGTTAATTCAAGAAAAACACCGGAAAAAAAGTGGACATGTGTGGACAAATTTGATATGTAATTATAAATAATTTGATAATTTTCTTTTTATTTACACAGAGAGAACGGTTTCTTTAGATTTAACAAATTTCCAATGAAATTATTCCAATGAAATAATTTCTTTGGATTAAACAAGATTTG